>VDFB02211910.1:0-148987 GCA_007258455.2 Sequoia sempervirens
AAGTGTAATATCTTGAGCAAATGGACGCCTATGAGCTCAAGAGATGACTTTTCGGAATCGGTGAAGTCTGACGGTGAATCTCAAAGCTTCATCCGAATTGTCAACTGAAGTTTGATAATATTTAATATTTATTATTGCATTTTAGCATTAAATGGCGATTTTCTTAAGATTGGCGCCCTCTTTATGCTAAGTTCTCAAATTGCATGATGATGAATATTTTATTATTATTTATTTTTGAACTCCGAGTCAGTGGCAGTTCAACTGAAGGGCGACCAATTGGAAGGCTTCTATTTTCATCAGGGTTTTAAATCTTGCAGTTGCCAGATTGATGCGAATTTCATCTTGTTTAAGTATGGCGCCATCTTCATTTATTATTCATAAAGCTAAAGCAAAATTCGTTTTTCTTCAAGGCAAAGGCATATTTTTCAAGCAAAATTCGTTTTTCTTCAAGGCAAAGGCGTATTTTCAAGCAAAATTCATTTTTCTTCATTCACAAGGCATATTTTCAAGGGAGATTCGTATTTTTCAAGGCAATTCATATCTTCAAAGTCAAAATTCGTTTTTCTTCAAGCAAAGGGCGAATTCTTTCAAAGCAAAGGCAGATTTCTCATCTATTTGCAAAGGCGATTTCTCCAATCACATTCTTTTGCAGGTTAAAAGTTCACGATTGTCAGCAATTTGAAGAATTCAAGGGCGATTTTCATTGAAGAAGAGCATACAAAAACGTCTTTTTCCTCCTTCGTTCTCAGATTTCTCTCAGTTTTCAATTCGCATGTTCCTGAAATTGGCAAAATTCAACAAGTCTCAGCATCTGGATCATTTCTATATAGCTTCCTCGAATTAAAATCGTGCGTTTGATTTTTCAGGAATTTTTAACTTCAGAACATACGTTTTTGAGTTTCTAATTTTCTCAACTGAAAATTCTTTGCATGGTCGAGTAGAAGCCAAATTTTCACATTTCTGATGTTTTGGGTTGTCTTAGAATTTTTTTCTGGACAAAACCCATATCTCATATTTTTGCCGAAAATAACTTTTCAAACAGGGTATTTTTAGTCTCAGCAGGCTATTTTTAGTTTTCCAGAAAAGTTGTCAGAATATAGCTGTGTTCATAGTCAACAGGCGAGTTTTACAGAGTGCAGTTCACATAGACTGAATTCAAGACCAAATCGGTCTTAATTCATGATTTCGTCAGAAAAGCTAAGACCAATTTGTATCAAGTGCATTCAGAGGGTTGACAGGCGTGATTACTCAAATCCATATGGTTGCATGCCTCGTATAGCCGATTGTCTTCCAAAGCCGGTTTAGAGGGTTGATACTGTTGGAATTTTGCATGTGTAGCAAGTTCGTTTGCATTTCTCACAACCAGAGTGTGCACAGTCAAATCTTGCAGTTTCGTCATGGAGAAACATCAAAGACATCAAGTTGCCGAAGAGATGTTGGCCATCACTTCAGTTACAAAGCCGCCAAAGTTACAAGTCAGTGAAATGCTAGTTTGAGTGTGCAAAGATTGCCAAGATTGCTCAAGTTGCTGACTTTCAGATGTTGATGTAGTTAACAATCTCGTTGAGGGATTGGTTGCTCGAGATCACGATCAGTAAACTTCAGTTCCCACCTCTCAAGATAGACATTACACACAAGAGTTAACTTGGCGTTACCCTTTCAAGTTAACTCGTCTCATCTCATGCATATCTATTCTGGGATTAGCTTTATACACTTGGAGTTTCATTTAGGGTTGTACGTTAACTGATGGTAGTCTTCCAGTTAACTCGCTTTCAATAAGGACGTGCATGCTTGCATAATTGTCCATTTTTAGATTAGATGTTTCGGTTAACTGATGGTAGTTTTCCAGTTAGCTGTATAGTTTACTTCATTAGGGTTTGGCAGCGAATCTTGCATGCATTGCAAGACTGTAGATGACTCAAGGTGATTTTAGGGTTCCCTACACCTTGATGTATATAAATAAGAGTTTTTGCTCATTTGTAAATAACTTTTGCTTGAGAGAGAAATATATGTTGCGCCTACCTTGCCCTCAATATTGCTCTTTTGGTATTTGTTCATGTGTCTTTACCATTACGATTAATTGTTATGCCACATAGGGTTTCCTGCAATTGTAATGGTGAATTCTTTCTGTTTTGTGCATCTTTACTATTATGATCAATTGTTATGCCACATAGGGTTTCATGCGATTGTAATGATAAATCTGTTTTGTGAGTCTTTACTATTATGATCAATTGTTATGCCACATAGGGTTTCATGCGATTGTCTTGGTAAATTCTTCCCATAGTTTAGATAAATCTGTTTTGTGCCCAATAAACTTGTTCAAATTGAGATGATAGTTGCGCCACCTTGCCCTCAAGTAGAGAATCTGCGCTTGGTTATCGTGTGTTGTCATGAACAATAAACTAATTCGGATTGAGATAATAGATGCGCCACCTTGCCTTCAAGTAGAGAATCCGTGTTCAGTTTATCGTGTGATGTTGTTGCCAATAAACTTGTCTAGATTGAGTTGATAGATGCGCCACCTTGCCTTCAAGTTGAGAATCTATACTCGTTTATCGTCAGATAGTCAAACCTTGCTCCATTTCCTCATGCTCTGTTTTCTTGAGGAAACTGGATAGATTTAAAGTAGTTAGCTTAGTTGTAGCACGATCCGCTAAAACCAGAAAATCCTTAGTCATAACGTTTGGTTTTTCTAACTCCAGGCCTCTTCCACCGGAGAAACAAAAGATAGACTTACTTCTTCCACGATTCCAAAGACAACGAGGGAGCTTCCTCCTAATTTGAAGAGCACTCATTACGCTAGCAGTATAGCTGTCCGCATAAAACCTCGCGACCCAGGTGTTAGTTTCTACCAACACAATGATGACTTGCTCGGAAGACTCCTTCTCCACCAAACTTGATAAGTGCTCCTTAAAACCAGTGATGTGTCATGAAGCACCACTGTCAATCAGCCAAGTGTTGGTGTCGGTGGGTACACTGCTTGACAATGCCAAGTAGAACAAATACTCACTTGAATCCTTTTGTGGAGAGGCATCATCAACATCCACAACGGTGACTTGTTGCTTAGGTCTAGTTGGACAATACTTAGCAAAGTGCCCAAACTTATCACACCTAAAGCATTGAATATTGGACATGTCTCTCTTCTTCTTGAAGGGAGGTGCATCATCATTTCCCTTGTCTCAATTCCTCTTGAAGAATCCTTTCCTTCCATCTTTTCCTTTCTTCTTTGCGGCATGAGAGGCGAGAACATGAATGTCTTCATTCTTTGAACTTTGACCAACGCCTCTTGCCAACAACCTTGATTCTTCTTGAATGCAATCTGATCTTAGGCGATCAAACTTAGGCAATTTTGATCTTGCATTGATTCCCTGAATGTAAGATTCCCAAGACAAAGGTAGACCATTGAGAGCAAGCATATTCAAGTCTTTTTCATCAACCATATGCCCTATTGTCGAGAGCTAATCTCTCAAATCTGAAATCCTCATATATGCAATCAATCGGATTCACCTTCGCCATCTTCACATGATGTAGTTGTTGCTTCAAAGGCAAGTGCTCCGATACCACCTAAATATTCCGGTTAAATTTTTTCAATTTTTATAATTTCACCATGGGCACCAAGCAGGTTAGATGATAAACCAAACGTGATGTGGAAGCAACTATCATGTAATTCGTGATCCCATGTGGGCAAGGTGTGAGCATTGGTCGAGGATTCGACCAAACCGCTTTTTATGCAAGCAACTTAACCAAGAATGGCGCCGATGATGGCGAGCATATGGTCAGAGGATCTTCTACTCTAAATACCGAAGGGAACTCAACGTCAAGTATGTGCTACCCAATCCAATGCGGAGTGAGGGGCGACCATATGACGGAGTGATTACAATAACAATGCGTGAAAGAGAAATGCTGAAAGCTGAAAACACTCAACACCCAGAATGTGCTTGCTAACCCAGAATGGGAGAGTAGCTACCATAGGGCGGAGATTTATCTATTACAACAAGAACTGAAGGAAGAATAAGTATTACAATAACGATGAGCAATAATAGGAACAACTGGTCAGTACTACTGCCAGCTTACACAAAGATGTCATTGCGTGCAATATCAAGACTTAAGATGCTCTTTCAAATGATGCATTCAACAAGGAAGCTTCTGCAAAGTATACAATGAAATCTCAACACCAACCAGATAATGAAGATGCAGATTTCTTAAACTGTCATACAAATCTGCATTTTTTGTCATAAAACCAGCAACCTATGAATTTACTCATATGCTCATAACTCTCTCATTTCTCACCCAAATGATCTCAAATCTGATGCAATAGACCCTCAAAATGATGGCGCCTAACTTAGTAATAAGAAATGGCATCTAAAAATGGTTATTAATTACTGACACGAATCCCAATGCACTCTAGAAAGTTCGGCCTTCAAGGAATGACGGATTTGCATTATAAAATCATAAGCTTCGTATTAAAATCTGCAAATATTCATGAAGGGGCGCCCTTACCAATAAGATGCAATGACACAATACCCAGAACGAGATTATTTTTGTTTTCTGATTTACAAATGAAAACACGGATCTGCTGTAGCTTAAAATGCAAAATGCTGAAACCCACTAATATGCAAAACAGATCTAATAATGCACAACCTGAAACAATGCTCAAAACTAAATGCAAACTCACAAATCTATCTTAAATCACCACTAGTCGCTGTCTTTCAAGCGAGAAGCAATGCCCAAGCTAGGAGGCCTTCATTCCTCGAAGCAATCCCAAAGCCAATCCGGCAGCATAACATTCCTGTAGATAAAAGATACCAAATGATGCTCCAAGACTCCTTTTTATAATTCTCCAGTTGACTTCTCAAAACCCTAAAATCCGCTTTTAGGTCAAAACCCAATCTCCTCAAGGATGGGCGTACTTTTCCTTCAAAGCTTTAGATTTGATATTTTAAATAAATATCATACTTTAATAAATGCGCCCAACAAAGCTTGCTCAGACTTTAGTAATAATTAAAATATTCCTTAATGAGGCGCCACCCTCAAAAGATCACCTTTTTAAAACAACCTTAAGTCATTAACTCTAGGCCAAGGGTCAACGTTAAAATATAATAATTAAAACGTGACTTTTTAATTAAATGACTTAACTTATCCTTCCGAATGTGCCCTGAAGCCAATACTGAGCAAAACATCTGACCAAACTGAAGCAGGAAGTCAACCGAGCTGAACTCAACTGGAAAGCTGCTAAAAATAGAATTTACTAAAAATAGTAAATTCCGGAAAATGCTCAGAATGCCGAGATGAACACACCACTGCGAAGCTCTCTGAAAACCCAGAAAGGATCCGCCATTGAATCCATCATCTTTGAACAATGACCTCAAAAATAGGAAACCCTAATTTATCTTCCGACTAGCCTTCGGGTTCCCAAGGAAAAGGCCAATGGTCACTAGAAAGATTAGGTTTGAGAAGGGGACATTACATTATACCATCGCAAAGGTCTCTGAAAACCTAGAAGGAATCTCCAGACATGCATCTGAAAACTTCGCATGCAAACCCTAAAATCTGCTCTGGAAGCTGGACTGCTAAAAATAGCAAGTTGTCCGTTTAAGCTCAAATTTTGCACGTGAGCAGCTTGACATGTTCTGAATGCAGTGTGACTGTTAAAACTTCAAGAATGTTGAAGGAACGCCTGGAATTACACACTTACTAAAAATAGTAAGTTGCCAGAATCTAACGAAATTTTAGTGGAAACCTATTGGAAGCATACTGTCAACAACGTTAGTCTCAATTTTCAATTTATTCACTTCATTTGACTTTAAATTGACCATGAAAGTACAAACCCTAATTCTATAGACTTAGCTAAAATTTCACGTTTAAGCTCACAGACGGGCACATCCTCGGAAAGGCAGATAGCAGGAAAGAGAGACACAGAGAGAGAGACAAAACCAAAGCCAAAAAACGAGGAACAGAGCAAAAATTAGAGGGGGTCCCCATTTCGAATGGGGCGATGTGTGAAAAAGGTCACAACAGGATCCATCCTTTTCCCTAGTCTTCTACACCATTATAATGATGACAAGCATCCCTTACTACTTGTGACACTATCAGATGTATCCCATCCTACATCAGGGGTCCACCCTTCATCTCAAGGGTCACATAAACACAAGCGATATTTCCATAAGTAATGAACCTATCTAACTTGGTGGTTCCAACTTCAATCGCCCATAGGCCGTTGGCGACAAGTATGTCCTCACAAGAAGTATCTTCTGACATATACCACCTTGTGACCTTAGTAATATTGTTAGCTATCTTCTTCACAACTCGCGTAGCACTTGGCATTAATCACCCTTATGTCATAAGTGGTTGCCTACTAACTCTCTTGATACAGTGATTAGCTCTAGTTACAGTTACCTACATGGTAGGGTAACTATCCACACAACCATTCCTATACCATAACTAGGGTATCCCTTGGCAACCTTCATCTTTGTGACCAAGTGAATGCCAGCTAATCCCTTGCAATAGCTCAAGAATTAATCATTGGCACGGTCCACTGACTTCTTTTCACTGCTCAAATACCCTAGAGGTACACACTTTTGGGGGTCATACATAACAGGGTTCACAAGTACTGGTCAAGTAGATCTAGATAAGTATATCACAATCAACTTATTCAAGAGTCTATACATAGAGTCCTATAGGTCTAGAGTTAAATTTCACAAACATATAAGAATCACATTGAACCCACATGAGATGGCCTCTACTCAACTTGCACACATAAACAAATATTGACTATAAAGTAGTCAAATCCACTCATTTTGTACAAATAGATATCCAAAACACACAGTTCAAAAACACATTCTTTATTAAAAAGATTCAAGGGAATAATATCCAACCTTATTCAATAATACTTATAAATTTTTTAGCCTACAAACAACATAGGCAACATTAAAGAATGTCTTCCCAAGCTCAACCCAAATCAGGGACATAGCTACCACAATTATATCATCCATAGCCCATAAGAAAATCCATGGTTTTCTCCATTAGATCTTGTTAGCCAAATTTTACATCATTATTAGATACAAGTTATCAAGTTTCTTTAACTCTTCCATAACCATCTAACACCATTTTCAGCTTCAAACCAAAGCCTATTAAAGAGAGAAGGTCAAACAAGTTTAGGAACAACTCCAACCTTGGAGTTATCCCCCTAAACCCTCCCCCTTTGGACTTGAGGTCAGGGGCATCCTTCGCCCAAGAACTGCCTATTTACCTATTTCCAAACAAGATCAAATTCACACATTGTTCTTCTCACAAGGTCTCTTAAAGGGAATACACACATTTTTCCCAATTTAGTAAACCTATACCACGACACTTCTATCCAAGTATGTGGAGGTCTTAAACTAGACCTTACCACTATTATCATTCCTAATTCAACATGAATATCCCAAAACCTTTAATAGGTTGATCTCCTAATTTTCTTTGTCCACACAAACCACACTTATCATTGGACCAAAACACCATGCCATAGTGGTGACATAAACATGAAGTTACACTATTGTAATCATAACTACCACATCCAAAAGTTATATCTTGATGCAAATTTATATAAGGTCTTATTTGGCTAGCTCAAAAAAGAATATACGACATCCCTTAGGAACTAGGTTAAAGGGTTGGGGTCCCTTGTTATAATTAAACATACCTTTGATTCCCTAGAAGGTATTAGTTATCCATGACACTCTACAATCACAACCCATTCACAAAGAATGTATTTGTAATAATGTGTATATGGTAATATTATTATAGGTCTACATCTCATAGTAATTTATAGATTATTCAAATAACAAGAATTTTAATCCAAATACCAACATAACACAATCGCAAAACCCACAACACTCTTAAAGAGTTAGAATACTCTTTTTCAACTATCATCGCCCTTACTTCGACTAGGTTCAATGGCTTTACAATAATCTTATTATATTTGTAAAGGGCATTTCATTTACATCACATCATTAGGGCTCTCACAAGTAAATGGCATTAGAAAAATCAATTAAACACAACCAACATAGGATGTTGAGGAATAGCTTCTTAATGACTAAAACACATGGCATGTGTTACCTTTACTAGTATGTCATGCACTGCAAAGAGATACGTGATAATTTTTTTGTAGGTTTAGGATGTTGTAAAATAGATCTACAATTGGTTTGCAGGTAGCACTACTAGGACTATAGGTCTAGCATACCATCTTGACTAGATTGCACATTGGCATTAGGGTGAGAAACTTACTGTGATAGTTTAACTAGGTACATTAACCCTTGATTGAGGTGATCAACAAATAGAAATAGATTGAGCTCAAGGGTACTTTTTGAGAACCTTCTTCCTTTATGGCATCCATTGATAGATGTAAATTGGAGCATAAATGAATGGGTATAGAATAGACAAGGCCATGCTATGAATCCATAGTGGATAAGGTACAATTTTTAATTAATCCTTAGGAGACTATACTATTACGTATATCTTCAGAATAATTAAATAGATAAGAGGGACGTCTTATTATAGAATGATTATCTTTATATGTTGTGATGCCAATCTGCTTAGCAGTTTGTCTCAACAATTAAAATAGCATATCCCACCACCTTTTAGTTTTTCATTATCACTATATGGTATGGATGTGGTTAGGACTATGTATGACTATTACATAATCTACTAATAATTTAATCATGAAGTCACATTTATACCATTTTCTAGACAAGCCTTGAATTAAGATTTAAACTCCACTTCTTTCTTGCCATTTTGGAATTCTAGGTCATTCATCTATTTATAAGCCGTTACCAATTTAAATATAAGCTTTAGTAATAATAAACTATCATAGAGTTAATACCATAGACATTACTGATATACATTACTTGTCTTGTTCTAGTTCAAATGTTTCCTTTGAAGAGAGGGTGACTCTAGGCAAACCAATTGGTAAAATCAGATCTACTTTCCTTAATTCATTGATGGATGTCTATAACCTGTTCTATGCTCTCTTTTTCGCATAGGGAAAGTGACCGCTTGCAAACCTAGTAGACTCTTGCTTCACACCTATTCAAATCTCCTACTACTACCCGCTGTCCCCCTTTTCTTACACCACACACTACCAAAATCTCCTCATTTGTCTTCTTCCCTCCTACTCCACATTTGCTTCCACAATCTGACAATCTCCTTTTTCTTGTCTCCTTGCTGCTCAATCTATTGTTACAAAGATCCCACATTTTTCCATGGAATTGGTTGTTTTCCATTTCTCCTATCTCTCTCACTCAATATATATATCCCATCAATCTTCACAAATTCGACCATTGGGATGTTCTAGATCTTTAGGCTCAAGTCAATTTTAATACCCATACATCTCTAGTTAGTGTTGACCATGCCTTCTTCAATGTCTAAATTGGCCAAGGATGACCCAAATATTCTTTGGGATCATGCAGATCATCTTTACATGTGTTTGAGCTCCATAGAGGTATCCAAAAGTGACTCACACAGTTTTGTTGATGTGTTTTTCGTGACCGCACCAACACAGAATAAAGTTACCAATGGCGACTCTATCCTCTCTTGAACAAAATCTCCTGCATGCTAAGATGGCTAGAAAGATCATGCATTCAACTCTAAGGTTCCTTCATGCAGTGGATAGTCTCAGTTGGCTCGGTGTGATTTGCTGGTATTTCAAGGGGACTTACAAAATTGTTCAACAATAGAGAAAGGAATTTGAATGCTCGAAAGGTTTGTCTATAAAGCTCTTGTTTCCTAAACTAACCAGAAAGTAATGAATTGAAATGGGTGCAGGGATATTCCTACTCACCCCCTGAAATGCGACCTCAAGAGGATGGAGCCTGGAAAATTTTCAAGTGTTAGTAATTCCTTCACCCCATGTGAAATGCGCCCAAGATGAGACTGGCAAAAGGATGAAAAAGTTTTCAAGTGTAAGAAACTTCCTGCAGGACCCCCTAAATGCGCCCTAGCTCAACAGGCATCAGGAAAATGTGCTAAGGCGTTGGGATATTCCTGCTTGACATATGAAATGCGCCCAAGTCATCTGGCCATGGAGGACATGAAAAAAAAAAGGTTTCTAAGGCATTGCTAGTTCCTGCAGGACCCCCTAAATGCGCCCTCATCAAAGTGAAGGTGATGAGAAGTTTTCAAGGTGTTGCTAATTCCTCCTCCATACCTCAAATGCGCCCAAGGAGAGAGGTAGTGATAAAAAATTTCCAAGTCATTGTTAATTCTTGCAGAGGGTCCCAAATGCGCCAATGATGGAAATCTCTTTAGAAAAGTTTCAAAGTAATGTTAAATTCCTCAACATGCCAAATGCACCCAAGGAGAGAGATGGTGATGAAAAATTTCAAAGGCAAGTGGAAATTCCTCCTTGACTCTTTGAATGTGCCCAACTTGCTAGGCTATGGAGGACGTTGAAAAAGTTGCTAGGTGTTGTAAATTCCACCTCTACCCTCCAAATGCGCCCATCTACAAGGGGTGTGAAGGAAAAAATAGCTAAGGCATTGGAAGTTCCACCTTGACATGCCAAATGCGCCCAAGTTGGAGGTAGCTCTAGGAAATATGTAAAGTGTTGTCGAATTCCTCCTTGATACCTCATATGCGCCCAAGGATGTTGAAGGTGGTGGCTTTCTAAAAAATGTTCTAAATCATGTTGAATTCCTCCTCTATACCCCAAATGCACCCATATTCAAGATGACTCTGGGAAAAGGTTGCTAAATATTGTTAATTCCTCCACCCCAAGCAAAATGCGCCCAAAGTGAAGAGATAAAGTAGTGAGGAAATATGACTAAGGTGTTGAAATTCCTTCTCACGCCCTCAAATGCGCCCATACTCATGGAGAAGATAAAATTTTTCAAGTATTGAAATCTCTCCTCCCCTAGAGGAATACGCCCAAGCTTGAGAGAGGTGATGAAATTCACTAAGGCATGGATAAATTGGCAAGGAGTCATAATGTGCTAGCTTGAAATATTCCGAGCCAATTTTTTCGTTTTTCAAATTACAGATTACGACAAATGCACCCGTTAAGGTTAGCAGCTAAACCAAAATGTGCTGAAGCAACTCTAACCAGAATGTACACCAGGATCCCGATGTGGGCAAAGTGTGAGCATTGGTCAGAGGATCTAAATCAAATTGCTTATGCAGGAACTCTAACCAAGAATGGCGCCGATGATGGCGAGCATATGGTCAGAGGATCTTCTACACTAAGTGCTGAAAGGGAACTCGACACCAAGTATGTGCTACCCAATCCAGTATGGAGTGAGGGGCGACCATATGGCAGAGTGTTACAAAGTACAATGCTTGAAAGAAATACTGAAAACTGAAAGTACTCAACACCCAGAATGTGCTTGCTAACCCAGATGGGGAAAGTAGCTACCATAGGGCGGAGATGTATCTATTTCAAAACAACTTCACAATGAAAGAGAGCGTTACAAATCAGAATTGAACAATACTGAAAATGACTGCCAGTACTACTGTCAGTTTACAAAATGATGATCATTCGCCTGCCAATAGCTTAGGAATTTGATAGATTAACATTACATCATAAAGAACTCTCCTTAGCTTGGTTAGGAGTGCCAAAACAGAAATTTCTCAATGATCAAAATAATAATTCTGGTTTTTTCACAAATCTGCCCTTTTAAATCAATAACCAGCAGTCTATGAAATCACTCATATGTTCATAACTCTCACATAACTCATCTGATTGACTTGAAACAAAGTGCAATATTCCCTAAGAATGATGGGGCCTAGACTAAGACACTGAAAATAGAGCAAACAGCCATATATTATTTATGCACGGAATTCAATGCAATCAGCAGGTGGTACGGCCCTCAAGGAAGGGCGATCTGCTCTTAAAAATCACTTTCTTCTCTAAAAAAATCTGCAAATTAGAGGAAGATGACGCCTAGACCTAGCAATGATAATGGGCTAATACCCAGAACAATGTTTTTGTTGTTTTTTGACTTACGAATAAAAACATGAATCTGCTGTAGCAAACAATGCAATATACGGAAAACCACTAATATGCAAAACAGATCTAACAATGCACAAGCTGAATACAATGCTCAAAACTAAATGCAACTCACAAATTAAGTTATCTCATCACTAGTTGCTGTGTTGCAAGCAAGAAGCAATTCCCGAGCTAGGAGGCCTTCATTCCCCGAAGCAGTTCCAAAGCCAAACCGGCAGCATAACAATGCTGTAGACAAAAGATACTGAATTGAGGATCAAAGTCTTCCTTTTATAATTTCCTGCTGACTTCTCGAAACCCTAATCTTCTCTTCAGAGTCAAACCCTAATCCCTTCAAAAGATGGCGTCCCTTTCTTCAAAGCTTAACCTTGACTTTTTAAATAAATTCAACACATTAATAAATGTGTCCAAACTTAAGGCTTGATTTGACCTTGATAAATTATAAAATAATCTTTAATGAAGGCGCCACCCTCAAAGACCACTTTTCAAAACAACATGAAGTTAATAGACTAGGCCAAGGGGGTCAACGTTAAAATATAACATTAAAACGTGACTTTAATTAAATAGCTCAACTTATCTCTCCAATTGTGCCCCGAAGCCATAAATGAGCAAGCCAACTGGTCAAACTGAAGTAGGAAGTCAACCATGCCGAACCCAACTGGAAAACTGCCAGAAATATAATTTACTAAAAATAGTAAACTCCTGAAGATACTCAGAACGCCAAGAAGAACATATCACTGCGAAGCTTTCTGAAAACCCAGAAAGAATCCGCCATTGAAACAACCAACTCCGAGCAAGAACATCCTTCAAAATAGGAAACCCTAATTTTACCTTCCGACTAGCCTACGGGTCTCCGGAATAGGCCAACGGTCACTGAAAAGATTAGGCTTGAGATGGGGACATTACACAACTTCATAAGATTGATGAAAATTGTCAAGGCAAAGCTAGAAAAATACGCCCAGGGATGAAGAATGAAGATGAACTTTGATGGAAAAATATTTTTCTAAGGTACAAATTGCAAAAATTAAAAGTACTCCTTCGTCTGTAGACTCGTGAATTTGATGTCTTCTGAGGGAAACTTTCTTTTGGGTACTGGATATCTTCGACGAGGGAGATGATTTTGAAATTTTTCACACCTTGCCAGAGGTTTTAAAGTGAAGATTTTACTTGGGCGCCTGGTTGATTATTTTTTAGGCAGATGGGTTGGAAAGTTGGCTAAGGCAAAAGGGGGATATCATGTTGGTTTGAAATTTTTCTTAGGCAGAGAGAAATCAAACAACACCCTTCAAGGCGTGCCCTCAAGACAAATGAAAGTTTCTAAGGCATCAAAAATGAGCATCAAGGATGATACATGGTCAAAGTACGCCTATGAAGAAAGCAAAGTTGCTGGATGATGAACCCTATCAAATCCGAAGATCACTCAGACCTTGGAAGTCAAAGCATGAAAATCAGGTAAGTGAGGTGAATTTATATTATGAAGTGTTTCGATGCTCTTCTCCTTGCTTGTTTTGCAGGGTGAACACCAAGGCCAAGGCATGATGACTTGGGGAGATGAAGCGAGTACTTGGAAGAAATGGCTAAGTGTTGACCCAGTATGCACCCGGCTCAAGAAGGCGAGTGGCAAAGGAGAACGGGTCGAGTCCAAGATTGGAGAATCCTTCAAGATGAAGACGAAGAAATGATGAAGACCCAGGCGTTAAAAAAGTCATCCTCAAGCACTGAAATCCCCTCAAGATTAAGGAGGAAGTTGAAGTCATGATGATTAGACTCATCCAGTTTGTAGTCAACAAGAAGAACAAGAGCAATGTGAACGTGTTTCTAGACAGGAATCTTCTAGAAGGATGGTGGACATTAATTGCTCACTTATTACCGCACTCTTCTTGGTGGCGGTTTTTAGGGTTAGGGTTTATGTAGCTCAATCTGAGCCCTTCATTGTAATTGAATCTGAGCCGTCCATTGGACTGGGCAAACTATAAAAGGGGCATCCCCCCTCATTTGTATTTTCATTAGACAACAGACATAGAGTAGGGAAACTGATAGTGTAGATAGCATAGCATAGATTGGTAGCTTAGATTGAAAAAGAAGGAAAGTCTTCCATTTGAATGCTTTGTAAGAAGTTGTTGTGAACACTCTCATAATAAAAGAGTTTTCATTGATGGTGATTTCGTCTTTTGTTGTGGGTAGCTAGTGAGGCTTCTTTGTCCTTCCAATTCACTTAGAATCGTAAAGTAGCTTAAAGTAAAGTATAAAGTAAAGTAGATTTCATTTCATGCAAATGGTTAGTAGTTGTGGAATGTGGTGTTTAATTTAAGCAAGCTTCAAAGTAATTAGATTTCCACAATCCATAAGAGTATGAATAACTGTTTCTGGATTCGATTGTGTAAGCTTTTTTGAATCAACGTTTCGAATCACACTCCGTGATCCATCATCAGGATAGAGAGCTCAAGGATATGAAAATTTGTTGCAAGCTTCATTAAACCCATACCACTAGCGGGCTTGTTGATGGTGAGTTTGCCTTGCATGGTCAACTGGAACATTGCGGACTTAACTTCGATTATGATCTTCATGTTGGCATGCCTCGTTGTGATAGTGTCTCCATTGTTGAATTATAATTTGAACATCTCTAGTTGCTCCTGTTGAAGATTGCACCCGTTTTCTATAGGCTGTCCGAAGCGAGGCAAAGCGGAGCCTGGTTGAAGTTTGCAAGAATTGATCTCCATGTCCCACACGTAGATTAGTCCATAGCATCTTCTATCCCTACACCCATTTCAATTTAGTAATCTCTGGTTAGTTTAGGAAACAAGAGCTTTATAGACAAACCTTTCGAGCATTCAAATTCCTTTCTCGGTTGTTGAACAATTTTGTAAGGCCCCTTGAAATACTAGCAAATCACATCGAGCCAACTGAGACTATCCACTGCATGAAGGAACCTTGGAGTCGAATGCATGATCTTTCTAGCAATCTTAGCATGCAGGAGATTTTGTTCAAGAGAGGATAGAGTCGCCTTTGGTAACTTTATTCTGTGTTGGTGAGGTCACAAAAAGCACATCAACAAGTTCATTCATGTTAATTTTGTTCCTAAACCGCCTTGCCAACACAAATATGCTCCCGCATTGAATTTGTGACCTTCCTATTGCCCATTCTTTCCTCTTGATGAAGGTAGGGAGGATGGTTTCAAAAGTTGTGGAGTTTTGGCTCTTACTCATGTCAATTCCTCAAGTTGAAAGTTTCAAAAGTATTTTCAACAAATCCATTTCATGCATTCCTACAATCCTTGTGATCCACAATGACACATCTCCTTGTCTATTCTCCCCATTTTGTGCCATCTGCCAAGGTAGTTGCCTCTATTTCGACATTTCTTCTACCAGTTTTTTCTCCCACCACTTTCTTGTTCCTTTCTCTACCTTCTCTCCTTAAGGCCAATACCCAATACTTCTAGCCTAGGGTTGTGGATGGGGAGAGGGGATATGCCATACTACTTTAATGGCATGATAGGAACTGTCTGTTCATAGTGCCCAAGTTCTTGATTTCTACTTGTATGCCCATACCTGAGATTGAATGCATTAATGGATGGCCATTTTGTGCTCCCTTTTGTTCATTTATTTTCTGCAGTGCCCATGCTTCTCATTTAATTGTCCTTGGAACCTTATGTGGACTGATGACATCACATTATTTTTCCTGGCATAACACCCATACCTATGCCATTACTCTCCTAGACTATCGTTCAATAGACTTTGACTCTGTGGGATGTGACACATATAATAAGGGTTTGTTTGTTCTTATCACATGTTCCTAGTGTGATTGACTATATTTCTTCTTCCCACCATCTTACTATATTCTTCTATTTTATAAAAAGATGTTCAAGTCAATTGAAGGGTTAACTTGGGGGAAAGTGGTGATTAAGAGCAGGATATAACAAAGAACCATAAATCTTAGAGAATCTATATTGTAATTCTAAGGCCTATGCTTGAATAGTGTTGAAGTTCATGAAGCATATGATGTAACTGTTTTGAAGTAACAAAATCTGTTTTTGTTGCATCAATCTTGTCATTTTGTATGTGAATGTGTTGAATGTTATTATTTGTGTAATGTCCCCATTTTTGTGAGCAACATTTTTTAGAGGGTATTCTTGACTCTTGTAGGCTAAGGATCTTGGTTAGAGGGTCTTTTGGAGGCAGTTACCTAGTCAGTGGATGGTTTCCTGGACTCATTTGGATTGGAGAAATAAGGGGGACAATAATTAAATTAATTATTTGTAAGGTTATTAAATAAATAAATATTATAAAGTAACCTTATATTTAATTAATTTAATAAAGTGACTTAAATAAATATTATATATTAAAGTCACTTAAATAATAAAATAATATTTTATTCTAGAAGCTTCTTGGAGGTGGATGAGAATTCTATATAAGGAGTTGAGGGCAAGTCATTTGAGATATCCAAGAATTGACATTTGAATTGAAGACTTGTTTGGTGAAGGAGCCAGCCAGGGTTTCTGCCATTCTTGAGATCTTTGGGAACGATCACTCCCATTGATTTGCAATTTTGAGGCTGTGAAATATCAGCTGAATTATTGTTGAATTGTGGGCTTCACTTCAGGGGTCCAATTTGTGCTTCATTGAGCTAGATTCATCTTGCAATAGTTATATTATTCCAATGGTTTGCAGTAGCTGATGTATTACTACTTCTTTGCTAAGATTAGATTGATTTGAAATTTAATGGTCTTTGGCCAAATTTAGGGTTGACAGATTAAATCGATATTTGCAGATTGGTTTTGTTTGCTTTGTTGAGGATGATTATCAGTTGTATTGGCATCTCTGGATATTGATATTTTGCAGATTTTTAAAGAACTATTGTCAATCACTGGTTGAGGATAGAATAATACAAAGCAAATGAGACAAATTGAAGGTTGCTGAAAAAAGACAAATTCAGGAAAGGAAAGAATTGCTTTTAAGGAATTTGATTTTATATGGGAAGGTGAAGTTCAATCTAGGAATAATTGATTATAAGATTCAGATAAGTCAAACTCCAGACACAGACAAACGGAGGAGCCATTAGGAGTTTAGTGCCGAACATAATAAGACAAAACATTGGAAGAGATTGAATTGCATTTTGGAGGCTTGCAAAAGGGAGATTTGAATAAAGAATTAGTAGATATCATTGGGAGGAATTGTGGTACTCTTTGAAGAGTATCGAATATTATTTTCTTAAGATTGGGGAGCTACGAAGACAATGGAATAATCATATTCTAATCAAGAGTCGATATCATAAGAAGCCGACAAGGAAATATAGAAGCCATGAGAATATGTCAGTTGTTGATCAAGGCGTATGAACATAAGATAACGTCTTTATTGACTAAGACAAAATACATTAAAAATCATTATTGGGGCTTGCAAATATACACACGGGAGCTCTACATTAGGCGATGATTTATATCATAAAGTATCGGGAGCTGCAACGAGTTAATTGGTAAAGACAAATATATTAATAAGTGGACGAGTCAAACGCAGAGAGGAATCTTGGCGCTATTGATATGTATGATGTTTGGGATGCAAATTGGCGTCGAATTTTATAGCTAGGGAACTGTGTCTCACATGCTTTCATTGGCGTTGGACATTCAAGATCTTTCCCAGTCATTAGGCACAGTTCGATTGGAGGAGATTCATCTACAAGTTCATTGTATCTATACTTAAAATTGTATTTGCATTTCATTTGAAAAAAAATCCAATCTGCATATTCAATTCTGCATATGCTCATCTTTGCTGCCATTGAAAACATGTTGTAGCTCATCCCTATTTGATCATTGAAATCTGATGAGTCCATTTATACATATCCTTACTGTCTCAGCAGTTTGGAAAATTGCATATCATCTAATGAAGATAGTTGTCCATGTATTGCATTGATTGGAGTTAATAATGCCTTTGCATCATTGTAATTCATTTGCCTAAGATTGTAAACCAGATGTTGGGTTTGTATGCCAATTTTTTCACATAATGTTTGGGCTGTAATTGAATAAGGTATTTGATCTCAGTCATTACTTTGCATTGAAAATTCACCTAAAAGGAATTTGCATTGCATTCTAGTGCATTTGAAGTCATTGATATTATCAGTTGAGCAAATATATGCATTCTCTCATCATCATTTCAAGAGGAATTACAAACAGAAATTCAAAATAGCACGAGTAGTTATTGTGTGCAAAGCATTTGACAATATTCCTTGAGCCTCTAATCAGCAAATTTAGGCCAGATCAATCAAGGGATATTACAGTGGTATCAGAGCCAAGATCCTACCAACCTGTGAAAATACAAAGCTTAGTTGTCAGATGGCTACAGAGAAGTCTATATCTGAGTTGTTACAAGAGTTGTCCATGCTTATGAGAGATCTTGACATTAAAGGGGCATACTCGATGATATTTGCAAAATCTAAAGGTTTGAATGGAAAAGCAAAACATTCTATTGATGATGGGTACATGGAGCAGCCTGAGTCCACTTGTATTGGACACCTATTTAGGGCACTGATGATTTGACAGATGGAATTGGGGCTGACCTAATTCCAAATCAGAATTTGAGCATACAGGACTTTGCGGAGAAAGAATTTTAGGCACAATTAGAAGCTTCTCCATGTGGAATAGAAGCTAGTCATACGCCCCATAGTCTGCATAGTTTAAGGAACCAATTGAAGGTGAATGAGGATGAGATTGTGGCAGCCTTATCTCATCATGACAGCGTGCTCAAGCTCATTGAAAATCACCTATAGACGGTTCAGTTGGAGAGAAGACAAAAGGGAGGTGAAGCAAAGTATTCTCATGATAACTTGTAAGAAATCAAAGAAGGTATGGGAACAATGAAAACAAACTATTTACACCTTTCAAACTGTGACCACCTTCTTTCCCTTGTTGAGATTTACTCAGATGCCTTGACCAGGAAAGAGGAGGAGGCTGATAAGCTCTCTCAAGAGCTTGAGGGCGTTAGGGATTCTTTGGTGAGTGTTCAGTTGGCAATTCAGGATTCCGAGAGATATGTTGATGAGCTTTGCTCAGAGTTGAGTTGGGCTAGATTCACATCATGTACAATAGAGACTCATTCATCCAAGGCAGCCAAGACACTTGTTAATGATAACAGTATGAGTTCACCTAGTGTTCACATTCAAGATACTGATGCAGTGTCAAATGGTGGTATAACTATAGAAACATTAGTGTCGGTTGCGGATTCAGGTGTCAGTAGAGTTTTGAGTATCGGACTCTTCTTCGGTACTCTGGAGGCTAACATGGGTCAGTTGTATAAGAAGGAGATGATTCCTTCTAGGACTTGCACGTTTGGTTTTGGTATTGATCCAACACCTTGCCAAGCAGTAGATAGCATTCATGATGAGGGTGAAACAGGGCGCTTGCAGTTGTTTTCTAAGAAAGGTCTTGATGATGTTATTACAGGGCCAATTCATCCTATTATGAGTTGTGGATCTTCTTCCGAGGATGGCGGTATTGGATGGAATACACCTGATCATTCAGGTATTCCATTAGCACAATCAAGAGAGTTTCACCTCGATTGCATCTTGAGGTGTGCTCATTTGTTTGATTTCAACCCACATGTACAAGACTTGACTATGTCATTGTTGGTGCAGAGAGGTGGGTTGAATATGTGGTATTCAGGTTCACTCTAGCATGATATATTTCCGTCTTCTAGTGATGAGTCCAAGTTTGGTGAGTATTCCACTTTGTTCTCTCTTGCTGATTACTTAGAGACTTGCAGCATTTTGGTGTTAGGGGGTATCAGAGTAGCACAACGGAAAGCGCTAGGTGTTGGCTTTTCGACAACATGGATGCATAGGGTACATCATCGCAATATGGAAAAATCCACTAATGAGCAGTTGGCAGAGATCCGTGTGCACAATTTATATAGGTATGAATTTCAAATTTGGGATCCAGGTGGAGGAGAGTTTTCTTTGCAACTGTGATTGCTTGGGGACAAGCAATCCCAAGGACGGTGGACTGTAATGTCCCCATTTTTGTGAGCAACATTTTTCAGAGGGTTTAGCCTATTCCTGACTCTCGTAGGCTAAGGAGCTTGGTTAGAGGGTCTTTTGGAGGCAGTTACCTAGTTAATGGATGGTTACCTAGACTCAGTTGGATTGGAGAAATAAGGGGGATAATAATTAAATTAATTATTTGTAAGGTTATTAAATAAATAAATATTATAAAGTAACCTTATATTTAATTAATTTAATAAAGTGACTTAAATAAAATATTATATTATAAAGTCACTTAAATAATAAAATAATATTTTATTCTAGAAGCTTTTTGGAGGTGGATGAGAATTCTATATAAGGAGTTGAGGGCAAGTCATTTGAGATATCCAAGAATTGACATTTGAATTGAAGACTTGTTTGGTGAAGGAGCCAGCCAGGGTTTCTGTCATTCTTGATATCTTTGGGAACGATCACTCCCATTGATTTGCAATTTTGAGGCTGTGAAATATCAGCTGAATTATTGCTGAATTGTTGGCTTCACTTCAGGGGTCCAATTTGTGCTTCATTGAGGTGGATTCATCTTGCAATAGTTGTTGTATTATTGCAAGGGTTTGCAGTAGCTGATGTATTACTGCTTCTTTGCTGAGATTTGATTGATTCCAAATTTAATGGCCTTCGGCCAAATTTGGGGTTGACAGATTAAATCAATATTTGCAGATTGGTTTTGTTTGCTTTGTTGAGGATGATTATTAGTATATTGGCATCTGTGGATATTGATATTTTGCAGATTTTTAAAGACTATTGTCAGTCACTGGTGGAGGATAGAATAATACAAAGCAGATGAGACAAATCGTAGGTTGCTGAAAAAAGACAAATTCAGGAAAGGAAAGAATCTCTTTTAAGGAATTTGATTTTATATGGGAAGGTGAAGTTCGATCTGGGAATAATTGATTATAAGATTCAGATAAGTCGAACTCCAGACATAGACAAACAGAGGAGCCGTCAAGAGTTTAGTGCCAAACAGAATAAGACAAACCATTGGAAGAGATCCAATTGCATTTTGGAGGCTTGCAAAAGGGAGATTTGAATAAAGAATTAGTAGATATCATTGGGAGGAATCGTGGGACTCTTTGAAAAGTATCAAATATTATTTTCTTAAGATTGGGGAGCTACGAAGACAGTGGAATAATCATATTCTAATCAGGAGTCGATATCATAAGAAGCCGACAAGGAAATATAGAAGCTGTGAGAATATGTCGGCTGTTGATCAAGGCATATGAACATAAGATAATGTCTTTATTCGACTAAGACAAAATACATTAAAAATCATTATCAGGGCTTGCAAATATACACACAGGAGCTCTACATTAGGCAATGATTTATATCATAAAGTATCGGGAGCTGCAACGACTTAATTGGTGAAGACAAATATATTAATAAGTGGACAAGTCAAACGCAGAGAGGAATCTGGGCGCTGTTGATATGTACGATGTTTGGGATGCAAATTGGAATCGAATTTAATAGTTGGGGAAGCGTGGCTCACATGCTTTCATTGGCGCTGGACATTCAAGATCTTTCCCAGTCATTAGGCATAGTTCGATTGGAGGAGATTCATCTATAGGTTCATTGTATCTGCACTTAGAATTGTATTTGCATTTCATTTGAAAAAAACATCCAATCTGCATATTCGATTCTGCATATGCTCATCTTTGCTGCCATTGAAAACATGTTGTAGCTCATCCCTATTTGATCATTGAAATCTGATGAGTCCATTTATACATATCCTTATTCACTGTCTCAGCAGTTTGGAAAACTGTATATCATCTGATGAAGATAGTTGTCCATGTATTGCATTGATTGGAGTTAATAATGCCTTTGCATCATTGTAATTCATTTGCCTAAGATTGTAAACTAGATGTTGGGTTTGTATGCCAATTGTTTGACATAATGTCTGGGCTGTAATTGAATAGGGTATTTGATCTCAGTCATTACTTTGCATTGAAAATTCACCTAAAAGTAATCTGCATTGCATTCTAGTGCATTTGAAGTCATTAATATTATCAGTTGAGCAAATATATGCATTCTCTCATCATCATTTCAAGAGGAATTACAAACAGAAATTCAAAATAGCATGATCAGACATTGTGTGCAAAGCATTTGACAATATTCCTTGAGCCTCTATTCAGCAAATTTAGGCCAGATCAATCAAGGGATATTACAATTTGTTGCATGATTAGTTAGTTTTTAATTAGACCTTCCAACTGCCACTGCATCAAATATACATTTCATTAACGCAAAACCCCTAGGAGGATATTATATAGTGTTGATACCTATATATCTTGTCTATGGTTTGGTGTCTAGGGTTAGTTTAGTGTTTTAGTTTGGATCTTTGGAAGCTTTCCCTCATAATTTGAAGAGAGTTTGATTCTTTTACACAGTTTTGTTTTGTTTTTTTTGTAAAAGATAAATTAAAATGCTAACAACTGGTAAGCAAATTTTGAAAGTAATTAAGCAGAAAGATGTTTGTTATGCTATTATTCTGAAGTGTAGGTAGGTAGGAGAAGTTGTAGAGGCAAATGTGTTACCACGACTTGAAATAGCAGAGCTGTTGCCAAAATGCAATGACCTTATATCGAATAATTTACTAGAAGGATAACCACCAATAAGAAGCTTAAGTCTTCACATGGATTTGATTCTAGAAGCAATCTTACCTAATAAGGCTGCTCATAAGTTGTTTATAGCTGAAAATGAGTTAAAGAGACAAGTTGAAGAGTTGCTAAGGAAAGGGTCAATTTTTAGAATGTTTGAGGCTCTATGTAATACTTCTTGTATGAGCACTAAATAAAGGAGACTGGAGGATGTGTTTACATTTCAGAACTATCAACAAAATCACCATAAAGTATAGCATTTCATTGCCAAGTATGGACAACCTTAATGATTGCATGAGTGGAGTGAAGTATTTCAGCAAGATAGATATGAATAGTTTTTATCAGCATACCTGAATTAGAGAAGATGTGTGGAACACAAGGAAAGGTTTGTGTGAGTGGTTGGTTATGTTGTTTGGGTAGAATAATGCACCTAGTTGTTTTATAAGATTGATGGATGAAGTTTCAAAGTCTTGTCTTGGTAAGTTTGTAGTTGTATATTGGATGACATTAGGCCTCTTCATTAAGAGTAAATGAGAACATTTGGAGCACATCATATTGGTGTTCTAAAGGTAAGAGAAGAGAAGTTGTTGATGAATGTGAAGAAATGTAGTTTCATGAAGGAAGAGCTAGTGTATTTGAGTTTTGTTATCTCTACAAGTGGATTGAAGATGGTTCCAAAGAAGGTTAGAGCGATTGTAGAATGGTCTACACTAGTAAATATTTTAAAAGTTAGAATTTTTCATGGTTTAGCAAGTTCTTATAGAAAGTTTATTATAAATTTCAATGGAATATGTGCACCTATTATTGAAACTAAGAAAGGCAATAGAAAAGAGTTTAAATGGACCATTGCAACTAACAAAATTTTTGAATTGTTGAGGAAGGTGATATAGCAATCAACTTCGATAAAACCAAAATTTGATAAATTATTCCAAGTAGATTGTGATGAAAGTGGTATAGCAATTGTACTAGTATTGAATCAAGAAGGAAATTTTGTTGCTTACTTTAGTGAGAACAAATGATGTAAAAAGGAAATATTCTATTTATGATACAAATTTATACATTTGTGTAGGCATTGAAGAAGTCAAGACATAATTTTTTGTTGAAATATTTTGTTTTATATGTTGATCATTAAGTACTACAATATTTGAATAATTAACGTAAGTTGAGTCAAAGACATGTTAAGTGGGTTGAATTTATGCATAGTTATTCATTTGTGTTGAAGCATAGAAATGGTAACTTTAATAGAGTGGCATATGCGCTAAGTAGAAGACATAATTTGTTCATTGAAATGAGAATTGAAGTTGCTGGTTTTAATGAGAATGATGTTGATTTTGTTGAGGCATGAACAACATGCAAAGTATCAATATGGATGGAACCAAATGGTTAGATTATCTTATTCAAGATGAATTATTGTTTAATGGAAAGAACTTGTGTATTCCTAGATGATTTATGAGAAAATAAAGAAATTTTATTAA
Source organism: Sequoia sempervirens (assembly GCA_007258455.2). Lineage (NCBI taxonomy): Eukaryota > Viridiplantae > Streptophyta > Pinopsida > Cupressales > Cupressaceae > Sequoia > Sequoia sempervirens. Next base: position 24,066 of record VDFB02211910.1, read on the forward strand.
TGTCCATAGTTGACCAAAAGTAGATCAACCAAACTAGAAGATATAGCAATTAAGAATTGAAGGAGCTAGGAAGAGAGAATCTGAAAAGCAAAATAATAAAATAAAAGTGCATAAGGAAAAATAAAGCACAATGCCACTAACAAATAGAAATGAAAGGTGAACAAGAGCCCCAAAAGCATGTGCTGGTGGAGACTAGTACGAAATCTCATTGAATATCCCTATTTGTGTCTTAAATGGAGGAGTTCTTTGAGCCATCATTGGTCATAGAGAGATTTGATAATGCTCATTGGGAGAATTCAAGGTCTAAGAGCCCATGTTGGGAGATTCTAGGAGGAATCAAAGCATTTCCTCTAGAAACTCACTAATATTCAAGGTTGGTGTAGCTCCCATAGTAGAAAAGAAACTTCTAATATGAGTCTACCCTTGTGGGTTGGGGATGGTTGAATAGTAGATCCATGTTACTAGAGTGTACCCAAGTACATTGATGAGAATGAGCAAAGACACGAGGTAGAGGGAGAGCAAGCTAGGGAATCTAAATAGTAATGGCGTGTTGAGAGAAGTGCTACCTAGCCGATCTATTAGCTCTAATGTGTGAAGTATTTGTATCCAAAGGCCATTTTGTAATTCCAATTGCTTGGGTGCACTCGAAAAAAGAGGTGATCAACATGGAGGCTCTAGAACCTTTAAAATTCCCCTTGTAGGGATCTACACTAGAGGTTGATGGGTTCACAAAGAAAAGGAGCCAGACACCACTAGTTCAAGTATCTAAAGAGGTAGATAGATTGTTTCTCGAGTCCTTATAGAGGTAGTGATATCTTCCTAAATGTCATAGTAAATGGGGCATTTGAAAATGAAGTGTTCCTTGGTCCCCACCTCCTAGATGGAGCAAAGGCGATAGATGTGGTCTTGATGGAGGATGTGATGATTAGTTTCAACCTATAATTGGTTAGAGCATACTTACAACTAGCTAAGGGGAAATCTCAAGCCATGGGACTAATGGTGCTAAAGATAGGGTGAGGAATAATGCCATCCACCATATGTTAGAAATGCTCAGGGTAAAAGATAGCTTAGGGCTAAACAACTCAAGGGAGAGACCCAAGTAGTTTGGATATATTGGTTGTGGATGTTCTGTTTGGTAGTTTAGTGATGACATTGTTAGTTGGAAGGAGACGAGGGGCATTCAAGGAGTGCATGAAAGGGGGTAGTCTATCAAAAGAGATGCCAATGGAAAGAAGTAACCTAGACTTCAAGTACCAATAGTTTGGCGTCTAGTGAGGACTAGGGAAGCAATGGGGACAAGTGAAGCAATCCTCTTAGAAGAGAAAAGTGTTAAATATGGATGCTCTCATGACTAGAAGTTGAGAGACCCATAGATTTTAGTTTGTGGATGTAAAAAGTAAGCTTGGGAGATAGTCCCAAAATGTAGTGGCTAGGTGGTAAATTCATCTTGGAGAATGCATCAAGGAATTGCTTGGTTGCAATGATCACACATTGTAGCATGATTGTCATGCCCCCGAAATAGCAACACTAAAAACCCAAGCATTGAAATGCAAATAAATAAATAAAATAAATAACAATATAAATATTAAAAATATAAATATTGTTAATAACTTAATATTATTATAATTATAATATAATACTATAAATATTAAAACGCTTATAAAACTAATATAGAAATAAATATATTTACAATGAATTCAATTTATAAATATAATATTATAAAATATGTAACATAAAATAATATATTGAAGGGCAATACATTTATAAAAAGAAGCAGCCATCAATGTATTAGTAAAAGATTAAAAGAGGATATTAAAGGTAGTAATAAGGGTCTTTTAAAGGCAGTAGAACAGCAGCAATTAAAATGTGAAGAGGCAGCGATTAACAAAAAGACATGATAATAATTAAAAGCTACCTCCCTTTGAATAGATGCACCTCTTCATGGGGATATAAAGTGAATGAAATGAGTTTGGGGTAAAAGGAAGGCAAGTAACATTTTCCTGAGTATGGGATTAGATCGAGTCACTCAGAAATAAATCTGCACTCAGAAAAGCAGATTGGAATGAAGAAATAGAATACGATTTGGAAAACAGATTGATAACAAGGAATGCATTTTGAGTTTAAGGCAGATACAAGGAGGAAGATTAGGAGATTTGACAGAGATATATGAACAGAAACTGAAGGCATATAAATAAATAAAAGGCTGAGACGAATCAATGAAATAGGGATATGGAAGCAATCAGAAATAAATAATAATCTGCACTCAGAAATACAACAGCCACTAAATATAATAAGGGAAGTAAATTTAGTAGGATTACATATACATAATATATAATGAAATATATATATATATATATATATGCAATAATGATGCCTTGCAGAAATTATTAATCCTTATTAGTCATTATTCAATTGAAACTAATCTGTTTGTTTCTCTTTAAGCAATATCTTCTGAATATTGAGAACAAATCGATTGAAGAAGAGGAATATTTAGACCAGCAATCACCTACAGGAATAAATTAATAAAAAGGAAATAGAGGTCTGAACCCTCTAAATTGGAAATAATTGATAAATTGGCATGTGCACAGCAGTGTGATTTCTTGAATTGGTGGTATGAAATCTGATTTACAATAATACAGTAGTTGTAGCACAATTTAATATAAGTAATTGTGATTGTTTGATTAGATGTTCAAGGTTCTAATGATGCATTTCTATTATGATTGCTCCCTTATATCAGTAAATATGATTAATATTTGTTTTCCATATGTCTTGAATGATGTAACCATGATAGAGGAGGTTGAGATTACAAGAGGGGAATGGTGATGGGACACTCTCCTAGGTATGCCACCTCAAGATGGGGGACCAAGTAGTCCCAAGATGGGGGACTAGGTAGTCCCAAGGAGGCCAAGGGGGTACCAAGGGTACAACGCTTTGGGCTTAGGAGAGATGGCATTTTCAGGGCACCCATTGTAATCTCACCCCTCCATCATAGTGAATCAAAACAAGAGGTCAAACCATAGAGAGAGGGAAATGGTTGGCAAGATAAGGGGATAACAAAAAGGGGACGCCTCCTAGGTAGACCACCTGATATGGATGGCATGGGCCACATGAGGCCAAGCGGGATGGTATATCCGCTCTTGGGCCTAGAGGGTCCTAGGCAGCCCATCAAGTCACGTTCGCCCATGCTCTCCTATGGTTGAGCCCTCCAAGGATATTAAATGCTTTGTGATTTTATTAGTAATTTGGCCATGAGTTTACTAATATTTAGTTATGATAATCGGCTAATTAGTATTATTGTGGTAAATGGTTATAATCTACTAATTAGTGTGATTGTGGTAAATGGTTTCTAATTTGTGTGCAGGGCTTCAATCATGTGAAAGGTATTCTCTAACCCATTTGTTTATTTAAACATTAGGGATTTGGGGAAAATTTAGAGCTTCCCAATTGGGGGACATTACAATGATAGTTTAGATCCTCTCAATATGGGTCTAGTCATTTGCCCCCTAGTTGGGTTCCCAAACCTTTGAAATGTCATGTCCCCTTTTCAACACTATAAGAATCAATAATATTTTAAGTTGGGCCCAATTACTTTAGTTTCAAAAGGGCAACTTAAATATTATTATAGGTCCTATGTAATGTTTAAATAATTTTTTTGTAACACATTATTTTAAATATAATTCAAAAAGGGGCCTTTGGATGTAATTTAAAAATATTTAAAAATATTTGGAGGGAAAAACAAATTAAAATAAAATAAAACAGAAGGCCCAAAGTGGGCATCTATAAAAGAGAGGCTGAGGCTTAAAGGAAATCATCATATTTTTTCATTTCATTATTCCTTCTATTTTGGAGATTGAAGCTTTCAAGGACGAAAAACCTTGGTGTTGGAGATTTGGAGGATTATAGATCTAGAAGATGAAAATTGCCATGTCCCCTTCTCAAGTGTAAGTTTATTGATGAACCTTAGCCTAATTTCCATAATTTTTGTTGTAGGCTAATGGGATGGTTAAAATGGAAAATTAATTAAATAATTAAATATTTAAGTTGTTGAAAAATAAAAATTAAAAGATAACATATATTTAATTATTTAAAAAGGTGTTTTTAAGTGATTTTTTTTAATGACACTAGACCTATGGTGCAAAAATTTTTATTAAAAATCACGATTTTATTTTAACAACCTTAAGGAATATTTGCCAAAAAGAAATACATATTATTTTATTTCCTCAAAACAAAGTTATAAATAAGAGTAAGTTTTTCGAAAAGCCTCTACACAATTTTTGAAACAATCTCATTTTTCAAGAATGAATGTGCATTCATCTTCTTATCTTGAGGCCGGAAACCCTCTAGATTTGTGAAGCTTCAAGGACAAAAATGCTCCTAATTTTTAGTGCAGTTTCTATATAGCTATTAGAGCTTTAGTTTTTGTGTGAGTTCTAGAGTTTGTAAGGTGATGATATGCTATTTTTTGCTCTTTATTAGTTGATTTTTGGTGTGATTAACTTTATTGCTGTTGGAAATATGGTCATTGATGTCAAAGGAGAATTAATGTCTTGATAATTTATTATTAATGTCAAAGGAGAAAAGTTAATGTATGGGTTAATTACTAAAGAAAAATATTTTGTTTGAATGTAATGGGCTGGCTGACCCCATTTACCTTGGCGCCCAAGTTTGGGGACAAGTCATCCCATTTTAAATAAATAAAAAGGGACGATTTCTTTTGAAAATGACGACTCCCTTGGAAAGATCACCTCTCTTCATGAAGAGGCATAAAGGGGATATAAAACAAGAAAAGAGAAGTTGGAGTTGGAGTTTGTGGAATAATTTTTTTTTCATTCAAACACAAGCAGATTTTTATGAAGGAGAGCAAAATAAATGTCTTATCATTCAAATACAAAGAAGATTCTACGAAGGAGATTTAAAATATTGTCATTCATTGAAGAAGCAATATTCAAGAAGGCAAAAACTTTGTTTATTTGGAGGTTGGTGTCTCCTAACAGAAGAGATTGGTGTCGCTTGCTAAGTTGGTGCTTAGTAGTGGGGATTGGTGTCTCCGGTGGATTGGTGCCTACAAATTTTTGTAAGAGAATTTTATTTTGTGTCTAGATTTGGACGGTAGATCCAAGTAGTCCTTCCTTGTGGTTTTTCCCCGAAAGGGTTTCCACGTAAATCTTGTGTTCTTGATTGTTGAATATTGTGTGATTGCTATTATTGTGGCCACTAAATTACCAATAACATAATTTAATACTTAAACCCTGCACAAATATTCTAGAAAATCATCTAAAAAAGCAATACTAAAAACTCATAAACCCATTTTCATGCTAATATACTAGAAAACCAAAATTTGGAAATCTTCAATACATGAAAACACATCAAAATATTATTTTTGTATTTTCTGAATATCCACACCACAAATCAACTGAAAATCTGAAAATACCATAAAACCACAAGAAGAATTTGTGAAAACCTGAAAACATGAAAATTTTCTTCTATATGTATTGTCCTATTTCACAAAAATATGTGAAATTGGCTTCACAAATGGTTCTTTGCATATTTGAGAAATTAATGGGTTTATTGGCCATTTTCACAATACTACCAAAGTGTTTGCAGCTCAACTTCCCCACTCGTGCTTAGGACTGAATTAAATGGACTGAAATGGTCTGCTCATGGTGCAACGGCAACCTATCTCACTAGTATAAAAAATATGTTATTTTCTGGCTATCAATTCAACTAATCCAAACATCTATTTAGTTACCTACTCTCATTAATCTCAATGTCTTTTTGAATATAATGTCCCAAACTAGAATATTTCATAATCTTAACAATAACCTAGTATTCATGCACAAATTCTAGCACTTTCTAATTACCAAGATCCTAAGATGGGCAAGGTGAGAGCATATGGGGACTAGAATGCAAGCATTAATCAAATATATTTCACTCATTGGCGGCAAGCCACACAATTACAATGCATACAATGAAAAATTATGAAAGATTGTTAAAGGGTTTGGTGGCTATGCCTTACAAACATTGTTACAAAAAATAACATGTAATATCCATCATAACAAGCCTTCTAGATTTACAATTGTAAATCTACAGCTAATTTGGCCGAGAATTGCACAAAGCCCTACAAACAAAAAAATCTGGTAGTGAACTGCATAGTATTACACAATGAATTCCACAAATATATGATGCTGAAAATAAATACATATTTTTTAATCTTATCTATTTAGCAACCATTTAGCATAAATTATTATTCAAAATCTTCATATAGCAGCCAAAAAGATAAAACTGAAATCCTTATGAAAATATATTCTTCTCAGCATATACCAACTAATATCTATTCTGAAACAATTAATGATTACCAACATATGAAGCTATAGCTCTTTCCACTCTGAAATATGATGTAACTAGCTCGGTAATATCAGATATAAAGTCTAATGTCAAATTGAAGACAAATGCCAAGTAATGTTTGCTATAGCAAATAACTTTACACTTGAGACAGAAATATGCATGACAATAAGTTTGAATGCAGACCCAAGGATCATAGCAGCCTTTAAACTCATCAAATAAATTGGTACAACAATCATTATATTTATATGTCTCTTTCGATAGTCTTTCAAACTAGAATTTTTATGGCGCCCACAAAATATTATCGTTTGCTTCCTTTTATTTTGTATGGTATTTTTTAACTCAAATAAATATACGATTTGATTCCCCTTGCATTATGCATAGTAGACAAAAGAGATATTTAGTAGATATGGGGCCTACTTTCTACTTGGTGTAGTTCACTAAAATGGCACAACATAGTAATAAGTCATTCATTCCTAGAAAGCAAAAATATTTACCCTTTGATAAAGGTATGACAACCTAGAAACCAATAATATTTACCCTTTCAAGTGTATGGCATATAATGGAAAAGGTACAGTAGATTAAGACCAAAATAATCACATCAAATAAATATCAATCCATATTGTTTGACCCATAGATTACATACTTTGCGATTAATCTCCGAGTGGCCGAGTACTCTCCCATTTTTTGCTTGCGCGAGTACTCCCTACTTTTACTCTCGGCTCAGGATGCAAAAACAAATCGCTATTTCTCTTCAGAAAACTCGTGGAAAACCCTTAGAGCATTTGCGGAAAACCCTAGAACAAATGAAACACGCTTTTTCATGGGCTTGTTTTAGTGCGACATTGACACATTTTTGGCGTGTTTTGGATGTGTGTATGATGCGACTTGGTGGTTATAAAACCTCCGTTTAGTGGGCCTTACAGACACTACATCCTTTGACGCGATTTGGACTGATTTTACTGTGTACACTACAGTGTTACTAGTAACACATTATCAATATACACAAAGCTATTGAATGATATTACACATTATCATACACAGTCGACAAGTTTGTGTATATTGATTATGTGTAAATTTTTGAACTTTAAACAGTTTAATGAACATTATCATAATGAATAGTTGAAGTTTGTATATAGTTATACTCAGATTTTAATGGTATTACCATATGACTGTGTAAGAAGCCTTGTCTAATCTTCCCTTAATTGTCTGATTTTGGATGACTGAAATTTTGTCAAACAGTTTGCTTGCAAACTATTCAACTGTTGTATATGAATTCTTTTATTGTTTTCAATGTATGAGATGATTGCATAGATGTTAAAGGCTTCTAAATGAATGATCTAATGACTGAAATAAACCTGAGAATGCAATGCAATGCTTCTTTTTTTATTTTCCAAATGCAAGGAATGACTGAAAGTCTGAAACAAATGAAAATGTGCACCTACAGCATCATGACATTTTTACAAATGATTGGCATGCAACTTCAACTTTCCATTTTATTGCTAGAGATGGCATCAAACTCAAACAATCCTTCTACAAAAGTTCGCCTTGCGAGACAGGCTATTACAATGTAATTTCAATGCAACTCAAAACCCAACTAAACTAGAATATTTATTACATCTGTTGTTCCTGACAGCGATTTAGACCAAGACAATGCAACTACAACTAGTGGTAATATATTCAAACTGATCGCCCTTGTGTAAAGACGATTTTACAATGCAGATGCAAATCTAAATGACAATGATTATAATGCAAAACTAAATTGATGGAACCTGGGATGGTGCTGAGATGATCCAGCAATGAGATAACCAATCAAATCTTCCTCAAATCTGTTTCTTTTGTTGCAAGAAGGCAGCGCCTAGACTCCTGGAAGGCCAGTGATCTCTCCTTGATAAAAATCGAATTTTATTTGCCTCTCCTTAAAATCAAACTAGCAGCATGGTGATTCATCCTCTAAATCTGAAACTGCAAATCATCCCATTTATTACCCAAAATTGATTTTCCTTTGGCGCCGCCAATGTTTCTTCAAGTCTGCAAATGTCTCTCCATGAAATCATCTTTCCCCCAAACTGAAATTTGTTGATCGAAGCCAGCAAAGTATATCTCCAAATCGTCCTTCACCAATATCTCAAAATTTGGCCAAAGGCCATGAAATTTTGCTCAATATGAGAGACTGAAGTATCCCTCACTCCAATCTAGCTAGGGTTGATATTGCACAACCGAAACCGACATTCTAGAGTCTTCAAACCCTCAGGAAATGCAAGCACGCAGCTCTTCACCAAAAGGGTATATAGTAGAATAACTCAAGACATGATGACAATGGTTTGCATTCTGCTCCTTATAAATAATTCACATTCACCTCCAAGTAGCTTCTAGAATAAAATATTATTTTATTCACTTAAGTGACTTTATGATATAATATTTATTTTAGTCACTTATATTAAGTTAATCAAATATAAAGCTACCTTATAATTTTGCAATATTGAGATAACTTTATAAATAATTAATTTAATCAGTATTCCCTTATTTCTCCATTTAGCCTTCAGGAATAAATAAGGCTAAATAATTATCAGGAGTGGCTAGTGTGAAGGGGACATTACAGACTGATATGCATACTTAATAGTTAAACAATTAAACTTAATACTAATATGCATACATGATTGATGATAATATGATATCATAATACACTAATAAGTTAAACAAGAAACTATTTGATTGTGTGTGTATATGCATGCAAACTTGGCATCCTACGTATGTGTATAGATATGTATGTGTGAAAATACAATGTGTGTATAGGTATGTTGTAATTAAATTTTGCAAAAAAAGTATTTTTATAAGAAATTTTACTACATTTTAAGTTGCCGAGTATTTGCCGAGTCAAAAATTTTGGGCTTGCCGAGTACTCTTCGAGTTTGAGTATGTAAACTATGGTTTGACCTCCCTCTTCATTGAATTTAATCTGTAATAAACAATACAGTTGCTACCAAAAGATATGATTGGAAATATTATATGAAAATTAACAATATAATTATAAAATATTTGCTAAAGAGCACCAATTAAAATATTGTTAAATCACCACAAGCTAATATAAAATATTAAATTCATAAACTCGCTAAATTCTTCAACTTGGAAAATCCCAACAATTATGAAATCTAGAAATCATCTTCAAATAATATTTTGTAGCTAGCACAAACTACAATCTTTTAGTACAATGGGAATCCCTAGATGGAATTACACCAATAAGTCAAGGGGTTTTTATCCTCCAAACCACATGAAAATTCTAGAGGCTTTTCTTCCTCCAAATCTCTATGCCAAAAGGATTTCTATCTTTAGGTAGAATAGATGAACACCAATGTTCAATCTTCAAGAAAGGGGTTTTGATAATAAAACAATAGATGCCCTTCTTCAATGCCCAACTCCCTTTATATTCTCTTCGAGGGAATATAATTATTTTTCCCTTTTCCCTCTTCCCTCTAAAACTTTATTTTAGAAGTGTTTAGAAAGGTCTTTGAATAAAACATTACTTTGGCCCCTTTTCCTAATGACACTTTATTAGGTCCACTTTTTAATATTATGTTGTACCCCAAAATTAAAATTTTTGTTACACTTAGACATTTTGAAGAAATGAGTAAAAGTCTTGTTAAATCAGTCAAAAAGGTCAAAATTTGGGTATGCATGTCTTGCATGAGGGATTAAAACGCAAAATTTTCAATTTCTGACGATCTGGGTCTGCTAAGAATAGCTTAAACTACAAAACCCAGATCTCAGTTTTTCATCCCTAAATTTTAGGAAAACTGCTATTTATAGAAATTTTCTAAAATTAGTAACGTTTTCTGGGTTTTCTGGGTTTTCTTGGAAATGGATACTGGAAAACTTTCTAAAAATAGAAAGTTGGTCCGACAGGGTCCGAACTGATTTTGATTGGCTCAAAATACGTCCATATCAAGCTGGTGCAGTCAAATTTTAAAAAGATCAGTTTTGCCCAACTGGGTCTATTCTGCTTTTCAGAAGTGTATCAGGAGCTCTGAGGTCATCAAGTGAGGTCAGTCGGCTGCCAGGCGACAATTTCAGCATTCAAATATTCAACAGAAGATGAATTCATGAAGTGTCACGAAGAACGGAAGAAAGTGAAAATGAAGAAAATTTCTAACACTGCAGTTTGGGTGCCCCTGTTGAAGAAGGGCGCCCACCTTTTTAGGGCATCATATGATAAAATTAGGGTTTCAAAACTCCAGTCAAATTTCCTCACTTTTCTGCAGCTTTGCAGTGAATCCAATGGCACAGTCAACAGATCATTCAGTCATCCGGGATTCGACAACGAAAAGGAGGGATTCACACGGAAAACGAGTGAAGAATTTGAAAAATATCAAAATTGACTAAGTGTTGACAAAGTGGGCGCCCCCAGTCAAGAAGGGCGCCCAGCTTTTTGAAGGGCCTAATTCAGCAGTTAGGGTTTGTCAAAGTGTTCAATCTCTTCAGATTTTGCCCAGCTTCGCGATGCCTGTCTTCGTCAGCATATTCAACTGGTCATCTTCCGGCAAATTCAGATCGAAGACGAAGGTCCAGAATGAAGATTTCAAACTGGAATCGAAAATCATGAAAAAATGGTTAAGTCTGGAGAAGATGGGCGCCCCTGTGAAGAAGAGGCGCCCAAGTTTTCAAGGGTGAAGCAGATGAATTTGCAAGATGAGTGACTAATATGATCTCTTCACGAATTGATCCAGCTTTCCAACGAGACATCCAGCACGTCAATCGAGTCGCAGTCACCAGATACGAGGAGCCGAAAGGGGGTTCAACGAAGGTTGAAACGAAGTTTCAGAAGCAAACACAGAAAAATCAAAAAATAAACTAAGTCTGGTGAAAGTGAACCCCCGACCAAGAAGGCCCCAAACTTTTGAGGGTCAATTCACTTTAACAAATCTCTTCAGGAAGCCCCACCAATATCTAAATCGGCGCGATGATATAATAATGATCGTCAGATGCTTGGGACTAGATTTAAAAAGAAATCATATGTAGAAGAGAGCTAATGAAAATTTGAATGTCATGAAAATGGCTAACTCTGAACAGTGAGCCCCTAGAGCTTACAGATTGAAGGCCAAGATCAAGTTTTTAGCCAGAGGTGCCTCCAGAACTTCTTTCTCAGAATTAGTCAAGCTCCGCCGTGAACCTTCAGCTCGCCCTGGGTCAATCTGCAGTGGAGAAATCAAAGGCGAAGTAGCATGTCAAAATGGAGAAAATTTGAAGAAGAGGCCCAAATTTTTGAGATTTTCATGCCTTAGAAATTTTGAGATTTTGAGATGGCATCAAATGCAATTGAACAAAGGATTTTAGGGTTTTGAAATAAAAGCAAAAGAAAGCAAAACCTAATTCAAGCCCTAAAGTCTATTTAACACCTCTTTTCAATGTTATTTTTATTATTTTTGCAGGTAGCCTTCAAAGGAGAAAGTTGGAGCAGCAAGTTTGAAGAAATTTTTCAAGATTCAAGAGCATAGCTTGCTGGTTTTTCATCAAAATTTTCAGACCAGCAACTTAAACCCTTGCTTTTTCAAGCTTTTTCATCCAGAAGATCAAACTTTTCAAAGGGAAGGCCAAGGTTTCCAGTTTTCAATCATCTGGGTCTTTTCTCTTCAATCTTCTGAAGGAAATTTTCAAGAACTTCATCAAGTTGCAGCAGCTGCTTTTATTTTGCATGTCAGTGAAAACCTCAGTGCATTCAATTTTCAACCATCTGGGTCCTCTCCAATCAGTCTTCTGAAGAAAACCCATATCACAGCTTTTTTTCAAGAAAATTTCAAAACCTAGGGTTGGCTGCTTTTGATCAACTCAAGGTTTTGCAAAATCTAATCAAGCGGGTCCATTTCTAATCTTATTACGAAAAACCGGTGCCAACTTTTTTGGGAAAAATAGAAGAAATTAGAGTTTGGTGCTTTTTAAGGAAAAATTCAAAATTTTCAAAAACGGATGATCTGGGTTGTCTTGCAATGAATTTCTGAGCAAAACCCATATCTCAGAAAAAATTTGTCCGTTGGAGTAAGAAAATCAGCATTCTAAAAATAGAAATTGCTCAAGACTTGTCTGAACCTAGGCGAGTTTACAGTCATTCTTCAAGTTTTCTGCAAGAGAGTACACTCCCGATGTTTTGAAGACTGAATCAGCTCTCTATCACGATTACATCAAAACAACTGAGACAGACTTGCATCATATCAAGCCGGTGTTTGATCTACACGCCTTGGAGGGAGCGTCATGTTTTCAAAGTTAAAACCTATGAGAGGATATCCAAAGAATTCATCGCCTACAGACAAAGGGTGATTGAAATTCTCCTTTTCATTGGTGAGTTTATCATAGAGATCCCTTCTCAGTACAGTCTAGAAGATGGTTCCTACGTTGGGCTTGATGAAGTGCAGGATCAATTCCAGAGTGTTGTTCGCAGTTGCAATCCAGGTGGCGGAAGGATAGGCCATATTTCAGTGATGTCAGCAAAGTTCGAGAAAGTGGCCAATGAGGTTGAAGATTTCCTGAGATCTATCGCAGATGTTGAAGATATTCTAGAAAAGCGGTGTTTTGCTATTGAGGGCATAGATGCACCGAACCGAGACACAGTTTCTAATTTCCTAGCGGATGTGATCGAGCTTTTAAAGCAGCTTTCTTTCCCGCTTTCTTTCTATTCTTGGAATGATCCTTATCCATTCTTTGAGAAGAGAAAGAAGATAAGATGTAATAGTTGCCGTTTCCCGCTTTTTCTGCTTTCTAGGGTTTTAGATGTTATCTTCTTTCTAGATTTAGTAATAAAGCTTGCTTGCTGAGCAAGCCCTAGATTGTGAAAGCAAGGAGATTTTAGGGTTCCCTACTCCTCTGCTTCTCTATAAATAAAATCCTTTGCTCATTTAGTTTCTTTTAATCGTGCTAGTGGGAACAAAACGCTGAGCCTATTGTGCCTTATATTTGTTACTCAAGTATTGTTCAAATTGTGTTGTGATAGCAAATTGTTGAGCCTCTTTAGCCAACAAGGAGTTAATGTGATTGCTGATTCTATTGTGTGAAGAGCAAGATTGCAAGCCTCTTTAGCTGCAATTTCTTGTTCTAGGCATGTTAGAAGTGAGCTTGTTCTAGAGATTTGAGTAATAAAATCACAGCCTCCTTTGCCTTGATATAAAATCTCAAGTTTCCATTATTTGTGTTTTACTTTCATGATCTTGATTTCATCTCGCATTGAAGTGTGTAGGTGTTTGTTGAGAGATGGTCCATTGAAGTATTCTGTCAGAAATCTACCTTGTTAATTTCTAGCTTCTCTCGCTCTGCATATTACTTGAGAGGTTAGGAACGTCTTTAGTTTAAGTTAGTTGTAGTTGAAGGTCTTAAAACAGAAAATCTCAGCTGCGGCGTTTGTGTTTAATAAACCTTGTGCTCTAAGCTGATCAAAAAGATAGGCAACTTAGTTTAGTTTACTTTCTTTCAAACACCATCAGCAAGAGGGAGCTTCCCCTCCTAATTTGAAGAGCAGTTTATCTGTGCATAGCTGTTTGTTTCAAATACGCATACCAAAGGTGTGAATTTAAACGCCAACAATTTTCTAGCACCCACCGTGGGGCACGAGGCATTGAACAACAAAGAAAGCTTAGGCTTTATGTCATGGGTATGACTATCTGGCGTCCTACTGCTCCAGTTCAACAACCTGATCTTACACCTCCAGTTATCCAGCCGAGTTTCCAGATAATTGAAGGAGAGCAAGTAGAAATTAGCAGCAGCTTAAGGAGTTTCATCTTTGAGAAGAAAGAGACCCCCGCTCAGTGGAGAAACGCTGTTGTTATTCTAGACAAAGAGGAAGAGAAAGCCGATATTGCAGCCGAAAGACCTATCTTGCCACCACCCGCGTGGGACTAGACAATCCTGGCATAGATAGTCTATACAAGGAGGAGAACCAGAACAAATCCGCTCTTTTAAGAAGTTGATCCTTTCCTTCCACAGACACATCCTATAGAAGTTGGAGAGTCATCCAACACAGCTCCTGAATCCAACACAGTTCCTGAGTTCAACGCCGTACCTATGTTCGAGGAAGAAGAATCTGAAGCAATGGGTGATAACAACAACAACGATATCAACAACAATCGTAATCAGAGAAGAGGTCCCCCACTGCCTTGGGGTGATCATATTGGACCTTTGGCCTTAGGAGCAAATCATGAATTGCCTAAGGGGTCAAGGAAGCACTTTCCACGGTTCCAAGGTGATGGAAGTCAACATCCTGACGATCATCTTTCAGCCTTTTCAACGGCTTGCGCTGTTTTGCATGTAGCTCATGAAGATATTGTTGTACGTCTCTTTGTTGAGACTCTCGCGGGAGCTGTTGCCGAATGGTTTAATCACTTAGAGCCTGGTTGCATAAACAACTGGAATACTATGACCGAGAAGTTCCTTGCGAGGTTCAAGCCAACTGAAGATAGCCACCAGTTATTAGCTCAGCTTTTAAATTCAAAGGAGGACAATGAACCAATGAGGGAGTTCGTGGCAAGGTTCAACCGCCTGGTCACTCGTCTCTCATATACACTCAATCCATCGCCTGAGATCCTGTTGAGTAGTTTTGTCAATGCACTTCCATCGGAGATAGCTTTAATCTTGAGATCGGCCCACGAGACGGAACTGGGAGAAGCACAACAAGGTGCCATAGAAATTGAAGACAACATGATCACTTCAGGAAAGATCAGAGGGGATGCTATTAGGCCTTTGGTTCAAAGTTCCGTCGATCCGTTACTTCAAAGGGTTGCTAATGAAGTGACTATTCTCAAGAGGCAATTGCCACTCCAGCCTACGCCTCTTGCTCAAGTTGCACCACCACCTGCTTTACCGGCACCGCAATCATATCAAGCACCACAGCAGCCTTATCAACCTCAGCAGCCATACCAGCCAAAGAGAAATAACTTTCAGCCTTACAACAATTACAGGCCGCGAGGGCCACCTCCACCAAGGCAAGCGGCTGACAATGCACAAAATGTTGTGTTTTGCTCTTTTCATGATTCCACTGAACATACCAGCGCATCTTGCCCCGAAAATGTCAGAATGAACGAGATAATGGGATATGCCGAAGTTGCACCTCCACCAAGTTTCGTTCCAACTCCAAGTTCGAATGTTGTCTTACCTCAATCGGACAACTTTGATGGCGACTCCGCAACGGGCTACTTTGAAAGTGAACCCAATTTTGAAGATCAAGAAGAAGATATTCGTCAGTACTCTCTTGCATTAAATCCTGAGAATCATACGACTCTTGTGTTTACCAAAGCTCAACATCTCAGGGCACACAAAGAAGAGGAAGAAGAGAGACTGAAAGTAGCAAAAGACAAAGAAAAAGGAAAAGAAGTAGCTTCTACTTCAAATGTTAAGTCTTCTCAAGAGACCATAAAAGCAGTTGTTGAAGACTCGTCTTCAGCAAATTTTGATATTGTAGATTCTTTAATGAAGAACAAAGTGCAGATTTCTCAGTTAGAGTGTCTCCAAGATCATCTAGAGCAAGTGGACCGACTTCTCAAATTCGTGAAGAAAGGACCTGCCAAGCAGCCCACATTGCTCGAATCATCTGTTCCGGCGGAAGACAAGCCTAAGCCCTTATATATTTCTCTGTATATAGGGGGTTACAAATTGAGCAATTGTATCATCGACTCCGGAGCTTCAAACAACGTCATGCCTCTGCAAGTGATGAACGCTCTAGGACTTTTGTGCACCAAGACAAGGGATAAATGTTACTCACTGGAGTCCAAGTCAGTGCCGTTAGTCGGACAATTAAAGGATGCTCAAGTGAGGTTGGCAGCTTGTCCTGAAAAGAAAATCATGATGACCATCCTCGTAGCTGACATTCCAGCAAGCTATGGGATGCTATTAAGCAGAAGCTTTGGCAAGGACCTCGGTGGAGAGATTCAAATGGATTGGTCTTCTGCGAACATTCCATTAAAGAATGGAACTTTCAAGCTGGAACTAGAGCCCAAATCCCGATTTGCGGTCGTGAAGTCTCAAGATCCTCAAGCTCAAGTTTTATATCAAGAAACAAGTCTTGGTACTTACGCCATGTTATCAGAGATTCCTGAAGAAAGTCAAGAGATCGCGTGCATCGTGGAGAAATCAGTAGAAGATCCTAAGCTGTGGACTTTGCAATTTGATGGTAGTTGTTCCACTGCTGGTTCGGGAGCAGGAGTTGTAATAAGTTCTCCTGAAGGACAGTTGTATCCTTTTGCTTACCGCTTGCAATTTGAATGTACCAACAACACAGCGGAATATGAGGCGCTTTTACTAGGTCTCAGAAATGCAAAGGACATGGGTATCAAATATCTTAGGGTCGAAGGTGATGTGGAGCTTGTTGTAAAGCAAGTCAGAGATCAATTCAAAGTAAAAGCAGATCGTCTTCGACACTATAGAAATAGGGTGTGGAATGCAATAGATTGGTTTGAAGCTTTTGATATCAAGTACATTCCACGTCTAGAAAATAGCAGAGCAGATGCCCTCGCAGTATCAGCTTCACTTTTCATGCCACATTCTGACTTTCGTCAGAATGCTTTTGCCATTGAGTTAATCTACAGGCCAGCTGTACCTGACAACTGTGATAATTGACAAGTCTTTAATGATGATGAACACATTAAGGAGTTTCTTGTTATGGGAGATAATTTCAAAGAATTGTTCTTTGAGGGCAGTTCATCTACTCATAGAGAAGCAGTAACAGAAGTCTCCAATGCGCCAAAGATTGCTAAAGACAAAGAAAGTCCAGAAGAGCCTGATACCAGCATTATCCAGTTGAAAGGAAATAAAATTCCCAAGGGTTTGGTTTCCTTGGAGAATATTTTTGATAGGCATGACAGATACATACAAGATCAAGCGAAAGAACCTCTGCCGAATATCAACAAATCAATATTGGAACAGTTGACAAGCCTAGGCTTGTTAATCTGGGTACATGTTGTACGATAGAGGAGAGCGAGAGGTTCATCTCTTTGTTCAAACAATACTGAGATGTCTTCGCCTGGTCATATGAAGATTTGAAAGTTTTTACACCAAGAGAATTGTTTCACACGATTCCTCTTCAACCTGAAGTGAAGCCCTTTAGGAAAAAGCAAAGACACTACAATCCGCAGATTCAAGATACCATCTACGCGGAGGTCCAGAAGATGGTGAATGCAAAGATTATTTTTCCGATTCATCATTCTACCTGGGTGTCAAATATAGTTCTTGTGTGCAAGAAGAATGGAGAAATCAGAATTTGCGTCAATTTTAGGAATGTAAATCAATCATCGCTCAAAGATAATTATCCTTTGCTGATCATGGAGCACACCTTGCAGACGGTTACCGGTTCAGAGATGCTATCCTTATTGGATGGTTTTTCTGGATATAATCAAATAGCAGTAGCTGAAGAAGATCAATTCAAGACGGCATTCACAACCCCATGGGGTACATTTGCATATGAAAGAATGCCCTTCGGCCTCATCAATGCCGGTGCTACATTTCAGAGAGCCATGGATTTGGCATTTGGTGACTTGAAGAATAAAGTAATAGTTGTCTATCTAGATGACCTCACTGTTTTCTCGAAGATACGAGATCATTTTTCACATCTAGGGAAGGTCTTTGAGAGATGCAGATATCACAAAATATCATTAAATCCCAAGAAGTCTATCTTCGCGATGACGGAAGGCAAGTTGCTTGGCCACATCGTCTCCAGGGAGGGAACTCGAATTGACCCAAGTCGGGTTGAAGCTATCCGAAGTTTGTCTCTTCCAACAAGAAAAAATGGGGTACACTCTTTCTTTGGTAAGGTAAATTTCATACGAAGATTTGTACCAAATTTTTCTGAGTTGACTAAAGATATATCTGCGATGATGAAGAAGACTGTTTTCAAATGGACGGAAGAAGGCAAGAAGGTGTTTGCAGCAATAAAAGAAGCCATTAGTCGAGCTCCAAAGCTAGTCCGTCCTGATTTTGAAAGGAGTTTATCCTTTATTGCTATGCATCAGAACATACTCTGTCTGCCATTCTAACACAGAAGTTAAATGAAGAAACTGAATCTCCAATAGCTTTCATGAGCTGTAGTTTCAAGGACAGCGAATCGAGATACTCTCAGATTGAAAAGAATGCCTATGTAGTCGTCCGAGCTGTAAAGAATTTTAGATTTTATATCTTGAATTCTCATACCATTGTATATGTCACAGATCCAGCAATGAAAAGTGTGTTAACTCAACAAGAGATGGGCTCCAAGAGAGGTAACTGGGTCGCGAAGGTGCAAGAGTATGACTTGGAGATCAAACCAACCAAACTCGTTCACGGGAGAGGTCTTTGTCAGTTGATAGCAGAGGATGGAGATAAGAAACTTCAAGACAAAGGTATACCTGAGATTGAACCTGAAGTTAAAGAAGATCTTCCAATGGTCTTGCTAATCGAGTCTTCGGGAGAATGGTTTACTGAGATATGGTATTACCTGACATACGGTGATTGTCCGAATCACTTGAACAAGCAACAAAGGAGAACGCTTAAGTTGAAAGCGCAAAATTATGTAATCATCAGCAGTGTTTTGTACAAACGGGGTCTTGACGGAACATTCTTGTTGTGTGTTACCAAGGATCAACAACGGCGCTTGTTGGAAGCCTTTCACAATCAAGCATGCGGTGGTCACTTTTCTTCAAAGGTGACAACTTTTAAAATCTTGCGGGCTCAGTTCTTTTGGCCGACTATGTTCCACGATGCATATGAGTGGGTACATAAATGTCAGTTGTGTCAGCAGTTTGTTGGCAAGGCGAAGTTGGCAGCCACTCCTCTCAGACTAGTTGTTATAGACGCTCCATTTCAGCAATGGGGTTTAGATTTTATTGGTCCTATCAACCCACGTTCCAGCAAGGGGCATATTTATGTCCTTACAGCCACTGATTATTTCACAAAATGGGTTGAGGCCATTCCCACCAAGCGAGCTACGTCCGAGGTCGTGTGTGAGTTCTTGAAGGAAAACATTGTCACACGCTTCGGAGTGCCTCGCAAAATCGTGACAGATAATGCAACATGTTTCTCATTCGAGAAGCTAATGGAGTTCTATTTTGATCACAGCATTACTTTATCTCATTCATCAGATTATTACCCGCAGGGTAATGGACAAGCTAAATCGCCGAACAAGAACATTGTCACAATCATTCGCAAGTTGGTTGATTCCAGTCAACGGACTTGGCACAAGAAACTTTATGATGCTCTCTGGGCCGATAGAATTACTCCGAAGAGAGCCATTGGTACCTCACCTTTTATACTCCTGTATGGTACGAAAGCAATGATACCCATCACATTGGAGTTGTCGGCCTTGCAGTTGGCAACTACGGTAGAAGATGGAGAATTTACAGATCCTATTCAGAAGCGCATCCTGTACCTAACAAAGCTTCAAGAAGAAAGGATGGAGGTAGGAGATAGAATCACTCAGCACCAGGAGCGAGTGAAGAAATTTTTTGACAAGAAAGCTCGCCAACGAGATTTTGAAGTTGGAGATCAAGTCCTCCTATGGGATAAGAGACATGATCCCAAGGGAATGCGCGGCAAATTTGATTCCTTGTGGCTAGGATCTTTCAAGATTCACGAGCCCGCAGGGGAGAACACCTATATTCTCTCGCGCTTGGATGGAAGTCTCCTCCCTCTACCACACAGCGGGCAGTACCTCAAGCACTTCGTCCCTTCAGGGGTGGAGTAAGTTTTCTGAAGAACAATCTTTGTAAATATTTTTCCTTGTTTTTCGTAATGTATTTCCCCTTTCCGTGATGTTTTCGTTATGTTGTGTTTCCCCTTTCCGTAATAGTCCTGTCGTGTTTTACGTGATTAGGAGTCTTGTTTTAGGTGATTTGTAGGGAAGTCCAACTATTAGGTGATTTCTAGGAAGTCCAGTTATAGGTGATTAAGGAAAGTCTTGCAAATAGGTGATTAGGAAATGATGCCGACTCCGATACCCAATGGACAAGGCACTGGTCTAAGCTCAAACTCCAGAGATTCTATGGTTCTCCTATGCCGTAAGTATCCGCCATGGTCCCCAAACAGAGCCAATGTTGTACCCCAAAATTAAAATTTTTGTTACACTTAGACATTTTGAAGAAATGAGTAAAAGTCTTGTTAAATCAGTCAAAAAGGTCAAAATTTGGGTATGCATGTCTTGCATGAGGGATTAAAATGCAAAATTTTCAATTTATGACGATCTGGGTCTGCTAAGAACAACTTAACCTACAAAACCCAGATCTCAATTTTTCATCCCTAAATTTTAGGAAAACTGCTATTTTTAGAAATTTTCTAAAATTAGTAAATGTTTTATGGGTTTTTCTGGGTTTTCTTGGAAATGGATACTGGCAAAACTTTCTAAAAATAGAAAGTTGGTCTGACAGGGTCCGAACTGATTTTGATTGGCTCAAAATACGTCCATATCCGGCTGGTGCAGTCAGAGTTTTAAAAAGATCAGTTTTGCCCTACTGGGTCTATTCTGCTTTTCAGAAGTGTATTAGGAGCTCCGAGGTCATCAAGTGAGGTCAATCGGCTGCCAGGCGACAGTTTCAGCATTCAAATATTCAACAGAAGATGAATTCATGAAGCTGTCACGAAGAACAAGAAAGAAAGTGAAAATGAAGAAAACTTTCTAACACTGGCAAGTTTGGGCGCCCCTGTTGAAGAAGGGCGCCCACCTTTTTAGGGCATCATATGATAAAATTAGGGTTTCAAACTTCCAGTCAGACTTCCTCACTTTTTTGTCAGCTTCGCAGTGAATCCAACGACATAGTCAACAGATCATTCAGTCATCCGGGATTCGACGACGAACAGGAGGGATTCACACGGAAATACGGAGTGAAGAATTTGAAAAATATCAAAATTTGACTAAGTGTTAGCAAAGTGCGCGCCCCCAGTCAAGAAGGGCGCCCAGCTTTTTGAAGGGCCTAATTCAGTAGTTAGGGTTTGTCAAAGTGTTCAAATCTCTTCAGATTTTGCCCAGCTTCGCGATGCCTGTCTTCGTTAGCATATCCGACTGGTCGTCT
This sequence comes from Sequoia sempervirens, assembly GCA_007258455.2. Classification (NCBI taxonomy): domain Eukaryota; kingdom Viridiplantae; phylum Streptophyta; class Pinopsida; order Cupressales; family Cupressaceae; genus Sequoia; species Sequoia sempervirens. The sequence goes on from VDFB02211910.1 coordinate 45,413, forward strand.
TCCGACAAATTAAAATCGAAGACGAAGGTCCAGAATGAAGATTTCAGACTGGAATACGAAAATCATGAAAAAATGGTTTAAGTCTGGAGATGGGCGCCCCTGGTGAAGAAGGGCGCCCAAGTTTTCAGAGGGTGAAATAAATGAATTTGCAGATGAGTGACTAATATGATCTCTTCACAATTGATCCAGCTTTCCAACGAGACATCTAGCACGTCAATCGGAGTCCGCAGTCACCAGATACGAGGAGCTGAAAGGAAGGTTCAACGAAGGTTGAAAACCAAGATTCAGAAGCAAACACAGAAAAATCAAAAAATAAACTAAGTCTGGTGAAAGTGGGCGCCCCCAGCCAAGAAGGGCGCCCAAACTTTTGAGGGGTCAATTTCACTTTCCAACAAAATCTCTTCTAGAAGACCCCACCTTATATCTCGTCAGCTTCGTGATGAGCATAACAAGCAGTCAATCCGATGCCCGGAGCTCCAGATTTAAAGAAATTATCTGTAGAAGAGGAGCTAATGAAGAAATTTGAATGTCATGAAAATGGCTAACTCTGAACAAAATGGGCGCCCCTAGAAGGAAAAGGCACCCACGAATTCGAAGGCCAAGATCAGGTTTTTAGCTAGAGGTGCCTCCAGAGCTTCTTTCTCAGAATCAGTCAAGCTTCGCCATGAAACCTTCAGCTCGCCTGTCAGATCAATCTGTCAATAGGAAATCAGACGCGAAGTAGCATGTCAAAATGGAGAAAAGTTGAAAATATCAAAAAATAAATTAACACTGGATGAAGTGGGCACCCCAGGTGAATAAGGGCGCCCAAATTCTCATGCCTTAGACAAATTTTTGAGATTTTCAAAAAGTTTCAAAATTGCCAAGTGAAGGATGGCGTCCAAATTCAATGAAGTTGGGATTTAGGGTTTTGGAAATAAAAGCAAAAAGAAAGCAAAACCTAATTCAATCCCTAAAGTCTATTTAACACCTCTTTTCAATGTATTTTTCATTATTTTTGCAGGTAGCCTTCAAAGGAGAAAGTTGGAGCAGCAAGTTTGAAGAAATTTTTCAAGATTCAAGAGCATAGCTTGCTGGTTTTTTCATCAAAATTTTCAGACCAGCAACTTAAACCCTTGCTTTTTCAAGTTTTTTCATCCAGAAGATCGAATTTTTCAAAAGGAAGGCCAAGGTTTCCAATTTTTGTCACCTGGGCCTTTTTGTCTCAATCTTCTAAAGAATTTTTCAAGAACTTCATCAAGTTGCAGCAAGTGTTTTATATTTGCATGTCAGTGAAAACATCGTGCATTCAAGTTTCAACCATTTGGGTCCTTCCAATCGGGCCTTCAAGAAAACCCATATCACAACTTTTTTCAAGAAAATTTCAAAACCTAGGGTTGGCTGCTTTTTCGATCAACCGTCAGTGGTTTTGCAAATCTAAATCAACTGGGTCCATTTCTAATCTTGTTCTCAACAAAACCCAAAGCGCCTTTTTTCGTGAAAAATTGAAGAAATTAGGGTTTGCTGCTTTTTCAGGCAAAATTCAAAATTTTCAAAAACGGACGATCTGGGTTGTCTTGCAACGAATTTCTGAGCAAAACCCATATCTCAGAAAAAATTTCAAAAAATGTCCATTGGAGTAAGAAAATCAGCATTCTAAAAATAGAAATTGCTCAAGACTTGTCTGAACCTAAGCGAGTTTACAGTCATTCTTCAAGTTTTCCGAAATGGAGTACAGTCCCAATGTTTTCAAGACTGAATCAGCTCTCTATCACGATTACATCAAAACAGCTGAGACAAACTTACATATATCAAGCCGGTGTTTGATCTACACGCCTTGGAGGGAGCGTCATGTTTTCAAAGTTAAAACCTATGAGAGGATATCCGAAGAATTCATCGCCTACAGACAAAGGGTGATTGAAGTTCTCCTTTTCATTGGTGAGTTTATCATAGAGATCCCTTCTCAGTACAGTCTGGAAGATGGTTCCTATGTCGGGCTTGATGAAGTGCAGGATCAATTCCAGAGTGTTGTTCGCAGTTGCAATCCAATTGGCGGAAGGATAGGCCATATTTCAATGATGTCAGCAAAGTTCGAGAAAGCGGCCAGTGAGGTTGAAGATTTCCTAAGATCTATCGCAGATGTTGAAGATATTATAGAAAAGCGGTGTTTTGCTATTGAGGGCATAGATGCACCGAACCAGGACACAGTTTTTAATTTCCTAGCGGATGTGATTGAGCTTTAAAGCAGCTTTCTTCTAGAAACTTTTCTTTCCCGCTTTCTGTTGTACCCAAACCAATTTTTTTGCTTCATCAAGGCATTTTGCATAAAATAGTCTAAACTTTGCTAAAATGAGGTAAAATGCAATTTTGGGCAATATCAAGCATGGAATTTTTGTCAATATTTTGTCAGTCAAAGTCAGTTTTATTGATCAGAACCTAAAGCAGAGACTCAGAATGGAGCTTTTCACGATGGAGGAGCGTCTCACGACAGCATTTCACGTTGCACATGGTCATTCCAGTGATCGAGACAGAGTTTTCAGAGGTTAATATATGAAGATTTCTCAGGAAAAAGCATAAAAGCGCAACTATAGCCCAGGGGCGCCCAACTTTTTGAAGGTCAAGATTTTGTTGAAAGTGTTCAAGCATACAGTCAATCTCTTCAGAATTGGTCTGGCTATCCGATGAGCTATCTAGCGAAGCATTTCGAGACCTGCAACTCCGGCAAACAGCGACAGAAGTTGAAATCCCCAAAGTTCCAGATATGGGAAATTTGTCTTTTTCAGGCAAAAGCGCAACTCTAGCCTGAGGGCGCCCATCTTAAAGAGGGGGTAAATTTTGGCATTTTCGATAGCGGATACAGTTAATCTGTTCACAACTGGTCTGCTCGTCCAACGAGATATCAAACGCAATCATCCGAGTCTCAGAACTCTGGCAGCAGTCTTTTGAAGATGGGCTTATAATGAACATTTCACACTTCAGAGCATCTTCGTTGCGTTCCCAGTGCAAGTACAGCTCAGGGGCGCTGGTTTAAATGAGCCTTAAGATGGTCAAATTTGCAGATGAGGTCTTCTTGACATCAGTACTACTCTAGCCTAGCTCCGCGGTGCATCATCTTGCTTGTCGATCCAACGTTCCAGGTGATCGTGGCGGAAGTTCTACCAAGCACGTAATTTCACGGGCGGACCAACAAACAATTTGTAGTGTATTTCTACAGTCTAGAGGCGCCTAGCCTTTAGGCCTATCAGATGAGTTCGTTCGCGTTCGAAGTCTTCACGGCTTTTGAGCGCTATCATTTTATCTATCCAACGAGCCTAGCCGTCAGCCTTCGGGATTCGGCAAACGCTCATACGTGCGAGGTCTTTGGTAAAATGCTGAAGAGTGAGGATATCCAGAAAAAGGCCAAGTCTGGAGCGGTAATTTTAAATAAAATACGCACTGGAGTTTTTGAGGTCTTAGAAGCAGTTTTCTTGGTTCGTCACTTCCAGAGACTTCTCTTGTGGGCCCTTCTGGCTGTCCGTTAAAACAGATGATGCTTGAATCGAGTCATCCCAGCTCCAGATATCAGAGGTCAAAGTAGGGCATTTGGTTGAAAGTTCAACTTTCGTCAAAATGGTGTCAGTGCAACTAAGAGCCAGGGGCGCTTTTACTTTTGAGGCCCTTAACACAGCTTTCAGATGTCGTGCATATATCCGTTGGATGCAAAATGTCTTCAGTCATGCAGTGAGCTTTGTTTCCTGTCAGCAGGGTTCACCGTTCTCCGTCAACAGCCGTTTGAAGTGTCAGATGGCAGTTTAGGAAAATGGTTAAGTCTGGAACCTGTAAATGAATTTAATCAGGGGCGCCTAATTTTTCAGGGGGTTAAATGATGGATTTTGCAGTAGTGTCTCACAGCAGACATTTCTTCCTTGTTCATTAGGCTTTCCGATGAATATCTCAGCTTAGTCTCAGCATCTCCCGGTCACTCAGAAATCAGTGTTGAAGTTGGCTAGTCGTGACTTTGTCGTCAGCTATAAAATAGGAAGTTAATAAAAAGTGCAATAACTTGAGCAAATGGACGCCAATGAGCTCAAATGATGACTTTTCAGAATCAGTGAAGTCCAACGGTGAAGCCTAAAGCTTCATTCAATTGTCAACTGGAGTTTCAAATATTTTGCATATTTTAGCATTGAATGGCGATTTTCTATTTTTGGCGCCTTTGCTATTGCATAATAAATATTTTATTATTATTTATTTTTGAACTTCCAGTCAGTGGCAGTTCAACTGAAGGGCGACCAATTGGAAGGCTTCTATTTTCATCAGGGTTTTAAATCTTGCAGTTGCCAGATTGATGCGAATTTCATCTTGTTTAAGTATGGCGCCATCTTCATTTATTATTCATAAAGCTAAAGAGAAATTCGTTTTTCTTCAAGAGAAATTCATATTTTTCAAGCAAAATTCGTTTTTCTTCAAGGCAAAGGCGTATTTTCAAGCAAAATTCGTTTTTCTTCATGGCAAAGGCGTATTTTCAAGCAAAATTCATTTTTCTTCATTCACAAGGCGTATTTTCAAGGGAGATCCGTATTTTTCAATGCAATTCATATCTTCAAAGTCAAAATTCGTTTTTCTTCAAGCAAAGGGCGAATTCTTTCAAAGCAAAGGCAGATTTCTCATCTATTTGCAAAGGCGATTTCTCCAAACACTTTCTTTCCAGGTACAAGTCAGAATTATCAGCAGACTTCAAACAAGATGGCGATTTTAGCAGAAGCAGAGCACTAAAAACTTCTTTCTTCTGTCTTAAATTCTTCTATTTCTCGTCTTAAATTCTTTCGCATGTTTGAAGAATTGGCGACTTTTGGCAAAACAAATCATCTGGGTTGATTCAGAATAGCTTCCTCGAGAAAACCCATGTGCTAGAATTTTTCAGGAAAATTTACTCCAGAGCATCAGTTCTCGAGGCTCTAATTTTCTCAACTGAAAATTCCTTGCATGGTCGAGTAGAAGTCAAATTTTCGCAAATCTGACATTCTGGGTTGTCTTAGAATCTTCTTCTGGACAAAACCCATATCTCAGATTTTCGCCGAAAATAACTATTCGAAAGGCTATTTTTAGCCTCAGCAAGCTATTTTTAATTTTCCAGAAAAGTTGTCAGAATATAGCCGTGTTCACAGTCAACAGGCGAGTTTTTCAGAGTACAGTACACACAGACTGAATTCAAGACCAAATCGGTCTTAATTCATGATTTCGTTAGAAAAGTTGAGACCGATTTGTATCAAGCCGTAGAAGAGATGTTGGCTATCACTTCAGTTACGGAGCCGCCAAAATTGCCAGTCAGTGAAATGATAGTTCGGTGTGCAAAGATTGCTAAGATTGCTCAAGTTGCTGACATTCAGATGTTGACGCAGTTAACAATCTCGTTGAGGGATTGGTTGTTCGAGATCGCACTCAGTAGACTTCAGTTCCCACCTCTCATGATAGACATTACACACACGAGTTGAACTTGATGTTACCCTTTCAAGTTAACTCGATGTTGTCATCACATGTATATCTATTTTGAGATTTGCCTTATTTACTTGGAGTTTCATTTAGGGTTTTTCGTTAACTGATGGTAGTCTTCCACTTAACTCGCTTTCAATAAGGACGTGCATGCTCACACAGATGTCCATTTTTAGATTAGATGTTTCGGTTAACTGATGGTAGTTTCCCAGTTGACTGTATAGTTTACTTAATTAGGGTTTGGCGCATAACTTGCATGCATTGCAAGAACTGTACATGACTCAAGGTGATTTTAGGGTTCCCTACACCTTGATGTATATAAATAAGAGCTTTTGCTCATTTGTAAAGGACTTTTGCTTGAGAGAGAAATATATGCTGCGCCTACCTTGCCCTCAATATTGCTCTTTTGGTATTTGTTCATGTGTCTTAGCTATTATGATTAAGTGTTATGCCACATAGGGTTTCATGCAATTGTAATGGTGGATTCTTTATGTCTTGTGAATCTTTTATCATTTCAATCAAGTGTTATGCCACATAGGGTTTCGTGAGATTGTGATGATAAAATCGTTTTGTGAAGTCTTTACTACTTTCAATCAAGGGTTATGCCACATAGGGTTCCATAAGATTGGCGTGGTAAATTCCTCCCATAGTTAGATCTGTTTGAACATATTTACCATTGAGGTCAATTGTTATGCCACATAGGGTTTCAAGAGATTGAGATGATAAAGCTGTTTTGTGTATCTTTACCATTGTGATCAATCGTTATGCCACATAGGGTTTTGAGAAATTACGGTGATAAATCTGTTTCGTGAATCTTTATCATTATAATCAAGGGTTATGCCACATAGGGTTTTGTGAGATTGTAATGATAAAGGCTGTTTTGTGAAGTTTTTACTATTTTGATCAAGTGTTATGCCACACAGGGTTTCATAAGATCATCTTGGTGAATTCTTAAATCTGTTTGTGCCCAATAAGCTTGTTTAGATTGAGATGATAGATGCGCCACCTTGCCTTCAAGTAGAGAATCTAAACTCGTTTATCGTCCGATAGTCAAACCCTGCCCCATTTCCTCATGCTCTGTTTTCTTGGCGGATGAATTAAGTAGTTAGCCAGTTGTAGTTAATGATCTAAGAGCTAAAATCCTTAACAGCGTTCTTGGTTTTCTTAACCTTGTGCCTCTTCTAAAATTTGAGGCAAGATAGGACTTAGATTGCTTTTCTTTCCCGTACGTTCGGCTGAGGAGCTTCCCCTCCCTAATTTGAAAGAGCACTCATTCGTGCACATAGCTGTCCATACAAACCACTCGGAGGTGTTAGATTTGGCGCCAACACTTTCTTTCCATTCTTGGAATGATCCTTATCCATTCTTTGAGATAGAAAGAAGATAAGATGTAATAATTGGCGTTTCCCGCTTTTTCTGCTTTCTAGGGTTTTAGATGTTATCTTCCTTCTAGATTTAGTAATAAAGCTTGCTTGCTGAGCAAGCCCTAGATTGTGAAAGCAAGGAGATTTTAGGGTTCCCTACTCCTCTACTTCTCTATAAATAAGAGCCTTTGCTCATTTAGTTTCTTTTAACCGTGCTAGTGAGAACAAAACGCTGAGCCTATTGTGCCTTCTATTTGTTACACAAGTATTGTTCAAATTGTGTTGTGATAGCAAATTGTTGAGCCTCTTTAGCCAACAAGGAGTTAATGTGATTGCTGATTCTATTGTGTGAAGAGCAAGATTGCAAGCCTCCTTAGCTGCAATTTCTTGTTCTAGGCATGTTAGAAGTGAGCTTGTTCTAGAGATTTGAGTAATAAAATCACGAGCCTCCTTTGCCTTGATATAAAATCTCAAGTTTCCGTTATTTATGTTTTACTTTCATGATCTTGATTTCAACTCGCATTGAAGTGTGTAGGTGTTTGTTGAGAGATGGTTCATTGAAGTATTCTGTCAAAAATCTACCTTGTTAATTTCTAGCTTCTCTCGCTCTGCATATTACTTGAGAGGTTAGGAACGTCTTTAGTTTAAGTTAGTCGTAGTTGAAGGTCTTAAAACAGAAAATCTCAGCTGCGGCGTTTGTGTTTAATAAACCTTGTGCTCTAAGCTGATCAAAAAGATAGGCAACTTAGTTTAGTTTACTTTCTTTCAAACACCATCAGCAAGAGGGAGCTTCCCCTCCTAATTTGAAGAGCAGTTTATCTATGCATAGCTGTCCGTTTCAAATACGCATACCAGAGGTGCGAATTTAAACGCCAACATATTACATTGGATTTTTCTTATTAAATAAAATAATATTAAGTTATCTTTTTCATAAAATTAAGTCACTTAGACAACTTAAATATTATTTTAATTATTTCTTTAGCTTAATTGGCAAAAGGGACATGATATTGAACATAAACTCTACTGAAACAATATTGGCATAATTGGCAAAGATGTTGACAATTTTGATTACACATTCTTTATTGCTTTCCAATTTCATACCCCACATGTTTTAATTAGTGGAAAGTGGGTCTTGGAGCATTTCCTTACCTCTATCATTTGTCCAATATAGGTGCCTTGTTTTGTGCTAGATGTTCATGCCTTAACCAATGTGAGGCTTCAAAAGTGGGAAGCTGGAGTTTGGGGTGTATGTATAACCTGTTGGAAAGACATGAAAATTTATGTTCTCTTCGAGAAACACCATACTTAACCAATCCTTAATGACTCTTGACATTTGGAAGTTAAACTAGACACATTAACCAGGGGGCAAGTTCTGACAGATTCCTTGGTGGGTATTGTAGGTAACAATAATGTACATTTGATAGCTCAGACTAGCTGGAACCACCTCCTTATCAACAAATCTTTTTCATGAGTCTTATTTGAATGCTGACAGCAAAAATATGGGCTTGTTTGCACTGGAAGGATACAAACAGGTGTTTATTATATTCGATTGAATAATTTAAATAGGTTATAGCACAACCTAATCTCACTAGGAATTTTCATTGTGAAAATGTTAAATAAAAGAACAAGTGCAATATTGATGGATCTGTAGTATTTAATTAGATGGTGGAGGGTAGTCAACCAAAGAATAAGATATGAGAATAAAAGAGGAAGAAAACCAAATTAAAATATCTATTGTCATATAATGGGAAAAAATCAAAGAGCTGAATGTGCTTAAGTTGAAGTTATAGGCAAAGATCTCAGGCATAGAGAGAACCTCAGGAAGCTGCAGCAATTGCAAAAAAAATTAAGAAGTTATTTAGGATGGAAGGAAGAATAACACAATAAGAAAATGCATGTAGGTGTTAGAGAGACAATAATACTTTTCTAAAACAAATGCTAGGTGAACCTCCATTATACAGTCCATGATTTGAAAGCTTTTATCATTTCTAAAAATTGTCTTCAGTGTTTCACTACTTAGTGAAAATAGCTCCATATTATTTTGTGTTCAATGTAATGTTTTTTTATGTAGCTATGCATTAATATTTCCTACTGATATTAATTATTGCTTCTATGCAATTATTTTGGTTTGGTTTGAACCTGTTTCAAACAGAGTTTTTAAATATGTATGGCATCTTATCAACTGAGTAGGCTTGTTTTCTATTTTCAAAGTTAGTAGAAGTAAGCATCTTATACATTTGTTATCATGGAAAGATGCATTAGTGACCTCATTACAGAATGTATTTCTTTAAGGATAGAATAAGTTCCTGAGATGTCTAGGATTATTTTTTCATTGTCATTGTATTAGTGAGATAAGGAAAACCATATTTTCAAATTTTTATACAAGAATTTTATGTTATCTTTAAATTTTTTAGAATATTTGAATTAGAAATCAATTATTTTTGAAGAACAGCTTCTGTTCATAGGTTGGTTTGATTCTTTCTTCATGTTGCCAATTCTGCAATCTATAATATATATAATACTTACAGGTTACAAAGGAATCCTTTGGAGATGATGGCTATTTCAGGACTGGTGATACAGTAAAGATAGATGAGGATGGATACTTTGTCATTATGGGGCGTATGTCAAATTCTCTTTACAAATAATTCTGACTTTTATCTTGAATTCGTTTGGTTTTGTGGCTATTTTGTTTATATTAATGATATAAAAATAAAGCAAAATGTAGCAAACAAATGTCTATAGTATGGTATGTGACAAGGAATATCTACATTAGAAAGCTACAAACTTAACTACAATATCAAAAACTACTAAGAAAGATTTCAAACAAAATCATGCGTGAAAAGCATGGTTGCTTGAAATCACTACTAAGCTTTTAGAGACTCATTGCTAGTTACCAGTTACAATGCTTTTGGAATACATGGTTATGAATAGAAAAATCTAAACTAAGAACATTCTTACAAGTTTCACCTAACCATGACTAGTGTTTAACTATAGATGACTCAACTATCCTAGAAGATGTCTTAAACTAGGAGACTATAATAGACTAGGTGAGGTGGATATGCAAGAGTCTCTTAATATTCCAAATTTATTATAATGGCCTGCTAGAAATAAAGATTATAAGAAATATAATTAACCTAAGTGTTATATTATACGTACTATGTACCCTATGTATTCTTTATGAACTTTTATCATTGCTCACAAAAATTAAAGCATTGGACTCCAATGGTCTCAAGTGAGAAGAAAATCTCTGAGACATCTATTGGTATAGGATCTACCCATGCTGATGTAGAAATTGACCTCATTTTGCGACAAGGTATGAAGTGGTAGAATTATGATGAATCTTGTGAGTTTTGGTGTCAAAAAGCCAATCGACATCTAACGGAGGATGAAATTCAGGAACATTGTCTGCATGATGACTGATTAGTTGTTATAGTTCTAACTCCAATGCGGACTCATGGCAGTGTTTGAGAAGATCAACATTGACAACATTTTGAATGTCCAATTGTGTTGGAGATCAAGGCAAAATGTATTCTTGGATATCTATTGGAGAACAATATAATCCCATACCAAAGAGGTTTGACCTTGCTATGTGTTTTCTCTTGAAAACAATATTTGTTTGAGCATAACCAAGCTTTGTTCCCAATAAAAAATCTTATGAAATATAATGACAATCCATGAGTTGTTTCTGATTTTATTGAGTCTTTTGAAGACTTTCACCACTTTGGATTGCAAAGACTACAAGTGTTGAATGTAGAAGTATGCCTTATCATGCTCTTTTTGGATATGATTTGTCATTGGAAGAGGAAAGGATAAAGGTAACTTATAAGGATCTAGAGCTGAAAACCAAGGCAAAATTGAAAAGGTGAATGATCACTAGAAGAATGTATTGCTTAATTGTACGCATGCTGAATGTGGGTGAGGCTCAAATCCCACTTAGCAAGAGATGTAAAATAAAATATTCAAAGTCTCTGTATAAGTGTGTGATCAACCATTTCAGTTTGTCCATTTGTTTGAGGATGAAAGTAGTGGAAAATTTGAGAGAGACCCCTAATATATTCTGCAAAGAATGCCAAAAGTGATGCACAAAATGTGTCATGGTTAGAAACAATGCTAGTAGGAAGACCAAAGGAATTCCGTACGAATTCAAATAATAATTGGGATAAGTCATGAGTAGAACTAGTCTTGTGTGCATCCCATTTGGGCTACTAGGAAAAACACCTTTTTTATTTTATTTTTGAATTTACATTAAAAGTTGTTATCTATCTTGTCTAAAGTGAAATATGGTAATCCTGTGACAACAAAAAAATTTGTTAGTAAGTCATTCTAAGCCTCTTGAAAATATTCTAGTTGTTGGTTCTAAAGTCATTAATTTAATTAGTCAATCCAAACATTGAGATTGATTGATCTCCATTTTTAACTATGTAAGTTTATGGCCAGTGAGATGACCATATTGGATTAAAGGCCTAGCCCAAGCCATCGAATTTCCTATGGCACAAACAATGTAGGCCACATATGGGAAAAAATTAAGTTTATGGCCAGTGAGATGACCATATTGGATTAAAGGCCTAGCCCAAGCCATCGAATTTCCTATGGCACAAACAATGTAGGCCACATATGGGAAAAAATTGGGACCCACCACTAATGCTAACTTGGAAAGAATCATCCAATTACACAACAATAGTATGACAATATTACAACGATTTCATGAGAATGCATGGAATGAAGGATGTTCTAGCATGTCACTTGATCACACAATCAATGCAATTCCACTTTGACCCATTAAGACTTGACCCTTAAATATGTATGAGCCCTAAGATCACCTTGCTCATCATAAGATTGCATGGCCAAAAAATTTGGTGACATCATGATCACACACAAAGCTCAAGGGCTCCACCACGATACTTCACACTGACAAGAACATCTATAAATGCCACTAAACACATGCGAGAACATAAGGTAGGGGCCCATTATAGGTGATGCGCTCTCCTAAAGTGGTCAATGGAAATGCAAATCTCTAACAAGTTGGAGTGTGCTCATTGGAGATTGTGTGAGCCATTATATTAGAAGATCTAATAGCTAGCACATCACTAAGAGCACCTTAGTTCTAACACCACCTTCAAAATGCAAGGACTTGAAACATCGCTTATTGAGGTCATTATTAACCTAGCACAATTACTCAATAAAATAGAAGGGACAAGGCCTGCAATGACTTACTTGGACTACTCATGACTAGTAGGACAACACTATTCTAACAACATAAGAGGAACTACCACGAATAAGGTTTGCAACATCTTAGGTCATTGGATCAAAATGAGATCAATAGCATGGTTCTTCTTATTGATACCAAGTCCCCAAACATGAAAATACAAACAAGAATTCATAAATTTGAATTATCAATTAGAAGGCCAAGGAAAATGTCATGCGGTCAAAAGCCAAGATGTAGTAGTGAGATTCAATATAGATAATTGAGAGCATGGCTTAGGGCGACTAAGGTTATTTCGTAGTTTTTGCATCATCAGATAATATCTTGATGTCCATATATTACAATACGAACACAAGTCACAATATACAAGTCGTAGACATCCATTTTATCCAATTTAAACAAGAACATGGGAGTGATTTCATAGTTTGTTATAGACATTCCTTAATCTCATAGCAATATAATTGATCCCAAATCAACTTGGAATATAACCATTGAATATAAAACAAGATATCAATATGTAGAGTAGAGACTTAGCAAACATCGCTATGCACATTCATATATTATGTATACATTAAATTTATTAATTAGTGGCACAATACCTGTTGTGACCTTTTTCACACATCGCCCCATTGCAAATGGGGACCCCCTAATTTTGGCTTTGCTTTTCGGTCGTTTTGTCGTTGTCTCTCTTTCCTACTGTCTGTCTTTCCGAGATGTGCCCGTCGTTGAACCTTAACGTGAAATTTTGGCTGAGTCTAAAAATTAGGGTTTCCATCTTTCCAGCCAATTTGAGGTCAAGTGAGGTAAATAAATTGAAAATAAAGACTAACACTATTGTCAGTGTGCTTCTAGCAGGCTTTCACTAAAATTTCATCAGATTCTGACAACTTACTATTTTTAGTAAGTGTGTAATTCCGGGCTATCCATCAGCATTTTTGAAATTCCGACAGTTACACTGTATTCAGAGCACACCAAGCTGCTCACGTGCGAAATTCGAGCTGAAATAGAGGACTTACTATTTTTAGCAGTTTAGCTTCCGGAGCCAATTTCAGGTCCTATATGCAGAATTTTTCAACGCATGTCTGGATATTCCTTCTGGGTTTTTCGAGACCTTCGCGATGGTGTGACATGCAAAGAGAGATAACGACTTTCAGAATTCAGTCTTTCGGGGCTATTTTTTAGGGTTTGCATGTCAGCGTTTTCTTTGCATGTCTGCATATTCCTTGTGGGTTTTTCGAGAGCTTTGTAGTGATGTGACATACAAACAGAGATAGTCACTCATTTGGGAACTTACTATTTTTAGCAGGTGCATCCCGGCAGCCGCTTCCCAGCACTTCAGAATCATGAGCTGATCGCAATGCAACAGAAAAGAAGGGTAAAAAGTTAGAATTTTTGAAAACTGGTGTAAACCACTGCGATCAGCATCCTTCAAGCTATCTGCTGGTAAAATTTGAAGACAAACGGAGCACTTACTATTTATAGTAAGTCATTTTGGAAACAGGCTAAAAATAGCAAATCAGCCGCATGCGCCGGCGTCAACAGGCAGGTCATGTGGTGAGGAGCGCGTTATTCGAATTTCAGGTCAAACGGAGTTGTGGAAGTCTCAGAAGCAAGCGGTTACTATAAATAGTAAACCACCTCCAGAAACATGCCAAAAATAGCAGGTCAACGCAAGGCATCAGCAGGTACAGGTCAATGTCAGAACCCTGATGGTTCTCTGTTTCAAACCCTAACTGATTTTGTGTTGTTTTTGCAGATTTCTGGTTTTTTTGAGTTTTTGAAGGTTTTTGACAAAATGCTAAAAGCTGCGATTTTCTAAATAATTGCTTGGAAATTCAAATAAATATTCTAAATGCAAGAAATAAGCTCGAAAACGCCCAGAGACTATGGGCGCATCATTTTATTATCATTCCAGAGCTTTTACAATATATAAATATGACATATGCATTTAAAAATGAATTTATTCTTAAAAACCTGATTCCTTCTTCTTGCTGGCGCCAGAACACAGAGGAAGTAGTACGGCTGAAAGGAGTAATAAATCTCTGGCTTCTGAAAATCACTGCTGAATCCCTGGAAACCTCAGGCGCACCCAACTGACTGATAGAAGATGAGTTCTGGAAGATATCCACTGGCAATGAAAAGGTACGGTTTGCTGGTACAGAACTGTACGGCCCCAGCAGCAGCATTAAATGCAGTACGGATTTATTAAATAAGTGCCAGATCTCTGATAACTGACCTCTGGTGAGGTCGCCCCAAACAACTGATGAAAGATCTCTGTAAACTTCGTCTGAAATCAATCCAATAAGCTCAGTCTGTGATCTCTGTGTGAAATCACCAAGTGCAAGCTTCAGCTGGTATTGCACAGCCTCAGTCTGCCTAATCTCTGAAGAGTTTTCGTTCTCCAGAAACGCCTGTCTGCCAGAAACCCTAGGGTTTGCAAACTCCAATGCTCAGAGCACGAAAGACAAAATTGAATAATATTATCAGAATAGTTCGATTTTGCCTTGACTGGAAAATATATACTCCATAAAAATTCGACCCAACTCCTTTTAATTAATCATTTAAATAAAATGATTTATTTCACCTTTGATACTTAGGAGAAATATTAAATAATTAAATGGCGCCTCAAATTTAATGAATAATAAATATTCACTAAGTCAAAAATTAATACTTTATTATAAAGTATAATAAATACTTTATAACTGGCCAATTTAATTAAATATTTAAATATTTCAATAAAGTGACTTTATTATAAAGTCAAAATATTAAATATTTAATAAATCATTAAATACTCCTTATTTCTCCGTCTGATCAACAAACTGCTGAATGGGTCGATTCTGAATAATAGAACCAGGTGCCCTGCCCGAAATAGCAGCTTCCGCCTGACCTAACTTTCTAAAAATAGAAAGTTCCTGAAAAAGCACTCTGGAAGATTCTGCGAAGGCCCAACCTAACACAACTGCGAAACTGGAGCTACCAAACACTGAGTAACTGCCCCAAATGATCCTCTGCACTCTCCTGCCAGCCTACGAGGATCGAATAATAGGCTAACCTCCTCGACAAACAGTGTCAGCTAAAACGGGGACATGACAATCAAGCAGGTGATAAAGACCCCATGGCGCGAATTTCAAGATGAACGGAGTTGCAGAGAACGGAAAATCAGACACTTACTATTTTTAGCAGGCCTACGCAGAAGAATTAGGGTTTCCTAACATCAAGGGCAGAACACGACAGCCATGCAAGTGTAGAATCTAGCCACGATCACCACACTTCGGGCATTCAGCACATGAAATTTGAGCTTATTCTGAACATTTACTATTTTTAGCAGGGTTGCTAAAAATAGCAGAGGCATACGGATATCAGGCATCAGTAGCACAAACACATCCTGAGGTTCAGAACAAAGTAAAATCCAGCCTTTTTGGAGCTTGGAATTAGCTTGAAGTGCAAAATTGAAAAACTTTCTAAAAATAGCAAATTAGGGTTAGCATGATCGAGTCACCCTAAATCCGGCAAAAGACAAGAAATCCACCAAGTTTGATATTTTTTCAGGTCCAGCATCAAATCTTGCTTTAAAAGGCCAAGGACAGATCAAAATTCTTGAAGTGTTTGAAGAATGAAAGCGTAACCCTCCATTTGTGCCCTCAAGCTGGCATGAGTCTCGAAAATTTTCTAAGTAATGAGAAATGAAAGCTCCACTAGTAAAATGCGCCCTTGCAAGCTTGGAGGAGGTTGAAAATTTCTTAAAGTGTGTGAAGCTGGAAGTTGGCATAAAGAAATGCGCCCTTGAGGCCAAAAATATTCTAAGTGCTCGAAATTTGAAGTCCAGCTAGTGATTTGCGCCCTACCTTGAAGAGGATGATGGAAAAGTTTCTAAGGCACTCAAAATTGGAAGCACCATGGGTCAAATGCGCCCCTCTTTGAAGAGACTTCAAAATTGTCTAAGTGTCAAATTGGATGCTCAGCATGTGATTTGCGCCCTTGAAGTTCAAGACTTGGATTTTGACTAAGTGATGAAACTTGATGCTCCCTAGGCTATTTGCGCCCTTGAGCTTTAAGGATAGGAATTTGTCTAAATCTCCAAGTGTCGAAAATGGAAGTCCATGGGTCCAAATGCGCCCAAGATGGAGATGGCCAGAGAAAGAATGAATTTTCCTAAGGCGTTAAAATTTGAAGCTCACAAGCCCAAATGCGCCCAAGAGGTTGAAAATTGATAAAGAAATCTTCTAAGTGTCAAAATTGGAAGCTCAGGGTATGATTTGCGCCTGGCTAGGAAAAGGTTGAAAATATATTCCAAGTCTTTTGAATCTGAAAGTCAAACCTCCTATATGCGCCTGGACTTGCCTGTGGGGGGCCTTGAAAAATACCAAGTTCCAACACTTGATGTAGAAGACCTCATTTGCGCCCTTGGAAAGAGATGATGGTGAATAAAATGTTAAGTGTTCAAAATTGAAAGTGCAACCTCCTAAATGCGCCCAAGGTAATGTGTAGTAGTTGAGAAATTTTCTAAGTGTTGCAAAATGGAAGTGCAAGGTATGAAATGCGCCCAGCTTGTGAGGGTGCAAGAAAGATTTTATAAGTCACAAAAAATGGAATGTGACCCTTCAATATGCGCCCATGCTTATGATGGTGAGCTGGAAAACACCCAAGACATGTAAATTGGAAGCTTGACCCTCCAAAGGCGCCCAAGGAGGAGGAGGTAATGGAAACTTTTTCTAAGTCGTTTAAAATGGAAGTAGACCCCTCCAAGTTCGCCCTTAAGGTTAGAGTTGACCAATTAAAAGCATGAGGGGCTAAATGCGCCCAAGATGAAGAGAAGGCACTTGAAATTTATCTAAGGCACATCAAATTTGAAGCCCACACCTCCAAATGCGCCCTAGGCAAGAAGGTGACCTGAGAGTATTCTAAGTGTTTCAAAGTAGAAGCTTGACAGGCAAAATGCACCCTTGAGAAGACAAGATAAACTTGAACTATTCTAAGTCCTTAAAGTGAAAGCTCCATGGGTGAAATGCGCCCCTCTTTGAAAGAGCTTCAGAAAATTTTCTAAGTGTCGAAACTAAAAGCTCCTCCTGTGAAATGCGCCTTTGGGCTTAAAGTGATGAAATTAAAAGCTTGACATGCCATTTGCGCCCCACTTCAAATTGAAAGTTGACCCCTCCATGAGCGCCCAAAGACTTGGAGGATTGGATTTTAACTAGATGTTCAAAATTTGATGCTCAGACATGAAATGCGCCCTAGCTTGTGAGATCAATTCGAAATTTTGCCTAACTGGAAGCCCCACGTGTGGATTGCGCCTACCAAGTTGAATATTCTAAGTCTTTGAAAATGAAAGTAGACATGTGGGAATGCGCCCATCAAAAGTTGAGAACTACAAAGTTCTAAGTGCCAAAATTGGATGCCCAGCATATCATTCGCGCCTAAGCTTGAAGAGTTGGAAAATCCTCTAAGTGTCGAAACTGAAAGTACCACCTGCCAAATGCACCCTTGGTGTTGGACCTGAAAATTCTCTAAGTGTTATAAATTGAAAGCTGGACATGAGGAATGCGCCTGAGCTTGAAGAGAACTCAAAAGTTTTTCTAAGGTATTTAAGGTAACCCCTCTTATTTGCGCCCAGCCTTGAGGATGAGGTAAGGAATTTGGTGAAGTATTAAAATTGAAAGCTTCAGCTATGATTTGCGCCCTTGAAAGGGATGGGTGGAAATTTTTCTAAGTATGAAAAACATGAAAGTAGAGGAGGTGATATGCGCCCTAGCTTGTGGGAAAAGGTTGGCAAAATTTCTAAGAGCTACAAATTAAAACAAGAAGGGGTCATTTGCGCCCATGAAGAGAAGATGAGCCTAAAATGTTCTAAGGCATGAAAAGTGAAAGCTTATAAGGTGAAATGCGCCTTGCTTAGCATGAAGAGCTTAGGAAAGTTTCTAAGTATGGGAAATTTAAAGTGGACTCCTCTATAGGCGCCTAGAAGGTATGTGAGGAATATTTCAAGGTGTTGGAAAATTTTGAAATTTAAAATACCTCCTATCAAATGCGCCTAGGCTTGAGTGATGAAGTGGTAAAATTTATTTTCCTAAGTATTGATATTTAAATATCACCTTAGGAAAAATATGCCTAGCTTGGAGGAGTAATGAAATTCTCTCAAGATTGAATAAAATTGGCTGTGGGTATGACAGATTGTACCGGCTTCATGAGATGGAAGAAAATTTTCAAGTCGGAGCAAGGAAATGCGCCTGGAATTGAAGAGATGGATTAAATTTGCTGAAAATTATTTTTCTAAGGTTCAAAATTCAAAAATTAAATGAACCCGTTCGTTGGGTACCCATGGATTCGACGCGTTCTGAAAGAAATTTTCTTCTAGGTATTGAGGATTGTCGATGAGGAATGGATTTTAATGTCTTGTACACTTTGTCGAGGCCTTCAGGGTGAATTTTTTTTTTTTTTTTGATGGGCACCAAGTAGATGAATTTCCTAAGGAAATTTTGAAATTTTTTCTAAGGCAAGGAATAAATGATGTTGAAATAAAATGCCTTGGCGGATGAATTTGAAGTTGAGAGCCTAGATATTTTTTGATCAAATTCCTGATGAAATGATTTTTCCCGAGCCTGAGTTAGATGAAATGTCAGAGTAAAGTGCGCCAGGCAGAATGGAAGATGGGTTGAAAATTTGGCTAAGGCATGAAGAATTGAACGCAAAGTTGGCTAGTGAAGGCGATGAACGCTTGGAAATTAGAGCGTGAAAATCCTGGTAATTAAATTAAATTTATATTATGAAATGTTCTAATTCTCTTCTCCTTGCTTGTTTTGCAGGAGAAATGTTGAAGCTAGAGCACGATGACTTGAAGTGGTGAAGCACGATGATATTACAACCTTCGGAGGAGGATAAAGTTTTGAGTTTCATATGAAGGAAGAAAAATTGTAAGAAATGGCTAAGCGTTGGAGTTTCTCCTCAAGAATCCAATGTGCACCCAACACAGTCAGACGGACAGCAAGCGGAAATGATCTAGTCCAAGACTGAAAAATCCTTCAAATTCAAGAATAGAAGTTCGAGCAAGGTTGAAGAACAACATCAAGAAGAAGATCAAAGAGCAGTCGAACTCCAGATTCTATCAAATTTTATTATCTGAGGAGGCAATCTTAGAGACTCTTTTACCTTCCTCCAAGCGATCAACAGAATTGGCTGAACACGAGGATCGAGAATAGTGTGAACGCATTTCAAGGATGGAATCTTCTAGAAGGATGGTGGCCATTAATGGCTCATTTATTACCCCACTCTCCTTTGTGGCGGTTTTTAGGGCAAATCTTGTTTAGGGCTGAGGTGGCACAATCTGGGCCATCCAGCCAATTGTAATCTGAGCCGTCCGTTGGACTTGGCCAACTATAAAAGAGGGAGTTCCCCTTCGTTTACATGGAAGTAGACAGTAGAATTAGAGTAGAAGTCGGAGTAGAGAGACAACTAGGTGATAGCTTAGAAGTAGCTTAGTATAGATTGATAGTGTAGTTGAAGAAGAGGGAAAGTTTTCCCTTTGAAAACTTTGTAAGAAATTGTTGTGAACACTCTCTTAATAAAAGAGTTTTTCGTTGATGGTGAATTTCATCTTTGTTGTGAGTAGCTAGCAAGGTTTCTTCGTCCTTCCGATTCAAATGGTAGCGTAAAATAGTTCAAAGTAGTATAATTTTCATTCCATGCACATAGATGTTAATTGTGGAATGTGGTGTTTGATCTAAGCAACTTCGTCTATCCATACCACTAGTGTATTTGCTAATGGTGAATGCACCTTGTGTGGTCAACTGGAATATCATGTACTTAACTTCAATCATGATTTGTATGTCTATATGCGTCATTGTGATGGTATTTTCATGCTAAGTTATGATCTGAACACCTTGAACTACTCCTCTGAAGATTGCACCGACTCCGTGGAAGCTGTCCGATGCGAGGCAAAGCGAAGTTTGGTTGAAGTTTGCTGAAGTTGAGCTCCATATCCTATGTCTTAGAGTATATTAGAATCTTCTTAACCCTACAACCTTTTCATTTAGTACTTTCTGGTTAAAATAGGAAATCTGTGCTTCATTGATAAATTTGTTGAATTGTGGAAACCCCCTTCCTCTGCTGCTGAACAATTCCGTAAGTCCCCTTGAAATACCAGCAAATCACATTGAGCCAACTGAGCCTATTCGCACTGAAAGAACCTTGGAGTTGAACGCACGAACTTTCTTGCAATCTTAGCGTGCGGAATACTTTGATCAAGAGAGAATAGGGTATCCGTTGGGAAACTTTATTCTGCGTTGGTGCGGTCACGAAAAACACATCAACAATACCCTAGAGCCACCACAAATGTCCTTGAGGCTATGAATAATAGTTTGAAGATCGTTCATCCACTTCCTTTGGATTTTAGTGCCGTAAGGCTTGGACTTGGACATACCAAGTGGTCTTAGACTTGCCTAATATTGTCCTTGCACATGATAAGGTTAGTTAATCTATAATTTCTATGGGATCTCATCCTTACTAGCTGAAATCTAGAACAATTAAACTCAAGACAAACATCAACATTACAAACTTGAGAACCTAAGGACACGAATCATCACATTCACAGTTAGCCCTTATAAGTGTGTTGAATATTACCATTAGGTTAGTGATGAGAGATCATTTGATTTCCATCACCATGAGTTCAATTTGCTAGACTTCCAAGGCCAATCTGAAATATCCCACCCTTGATAGGATATTTGCTTTCTGAATTTTGCCTGTCTTTTTTTTGTGTTTTGTCAGGAATGCAGGAAAATGCATATAATTGCAAAGTAATGATATACTTAAGCAAACATTTAAAACTATCAACTCAGACTTTTTATTTAATGCTTGGGAAATACATAACAATCATACCTAGAAGCTAATATCATAAGATGCAGGTTTGAAAGTGCTTTGACCAGAAAATTGGAACCACCTAGAAATGGATGCCACACTCAAATGACTGATTTCTTCACCTTGAAATTGTTGCAGACTTTAATGTCTGCCCTAGACGCCAAGGAAGGAGCTGAGATCACACCTTTTCCCTAGACGTTTCTCCCTAGAGAGTCTCACACCTCAAACACACTTGTATGGCCATGCTAGAGAATGTATGGCCAGCTAGAAGACTTACACGTGCCAGCAATGATAGGTAATGAGCAACAATGTCTTCCAATTGATTTCTGATCTGCACACTAATCTCCTGAATTTTTTTGAAATATTAAACTCTAATCAACGCAAATGCAGCTCCTAGATGAAGCCACCTGTGTAGCAATCCTTGGGTGATATTTCACACCTGTAGATCACTGAATCTAAGAGATTTTTCATTCTCCGAGATCGAATTTCTGCCTGAAACCCTTGTTTCTTCTCCACAACAAAAAAGCTCAATTTTTTAAAAGATGAATGAATGAATAAATGATCTTTCTTGAATGCTTTTATACCTCCTCCAAAAAGCCACAATTTCCCTTGGATTTCTAATTCATCAAATAATAAATGACATTTGCTTTTGATATTTCATAATATAATCCTCATGTTGGTGTCCCCTTAGTTTCTTTTTAATTGACCTTATGATTAAATAAAATCATATATTATAAAGGTCATTTAACTCCACTAATAATATCCACTTATAATTTAATTATTATTAAAGTTAATACTTTAATAATAATTAATAAATCATAACTCCATTAAAACACATTATATCAACATTGAACTGATTCTGCCAACACTACGAGGTTACCCACTGCTTCCACTGCTCATCAGAATGGCTTACTATAAATAGTAAGGTTGGGCTAAAATGTCCAAGTGAATTACTAAAAATAGTGAGTGCAAACAGAGCGTTAAACACCCTAGGAAGGTTGGCCCTGAATATCACCAAACACTGGAGAAGAGAACATAGGAAATTGACCCCCAAAAGGTCATCTAGAGAACCAAGAAACTCCCAAATAAGGCCCTCTAAACACCAACATTAGCCTATGAGGACCCGTTGCTAGGCTAATCCACCAATACACTAAAACTGGCTAAGGAGGGGACATTACACAATCCAAGTATTCAATCTTCTTTTCCACTTGGCCACCCTCACAAAGGGTATTTGGCTTCACATGCATGTTGGTGAGGTGCACGAAAATTAGAATGTTCTACAACCAACTTGATAGTCAAAACATCCCAGTAACCCAACCATTAACAATGGTCCTTTCCATCTAGCCTATCCAAGAAAATGCAGCATTCCACCACTAAGCTAGTCTATGTTTATCACATTGGCTTAACCAACTTACCCACATGCATATGTATGCACACATATAGATACATACAATTCAGTTCACACATGAACAAGCATGCATTCACGTAAATACAAACATAGACCTCAAAGTCCAAGACGAAAATACAATCAAAACATGGTTTGGGAGGGCTACTACCACTCTAATTGGGTATAATCTTGGTGAACAAGAGTCACCTTGACAGCAAGGTAACATTTTCTAGTTATTCACTGTGACAACCATCAACTTGGGAATTCGTTGTAATCAAGGCAATGTCTCGCTAAGGCAAAGCAACATTTTCTAGTTTTCACCACAACATCCATTATCTCATCTCAACTAGGATAACCATTGTTTATCTTAAATTGCAAACAATCACAAAGTTCCATTCTCTACAAATGGAGGCTATATGACTCCCCTAAGGCTTCAATTGCATGGAATCATTTATGTCACTAGTTCACATGCATTTAGTGCAATACCAAACCATACTTGTACACATGAACCAATCCTAGGACTTAACACCACAGGACTTACAAGTTTACAATTAACACAAAGACTTGACCCTTGATCACACATACATGGTGCTAACACAATTGACCCACACACACAGTGCACACATATAGAAGTCTAAATTACTAGTTATTGATACTAGGCTTCTACCTTGGTATATTCATGACAATTTATTACACTGGGAATTGACAAAAACACATATACCTTATTTGAACCTTCCTTGACTTACTCTCAAATGTTCTCCACAACTCTATTCATACATTTTTTTTAGATTCAGCAACCTTCAACAAGGATCCTTCTATTATTTATGCACTCTCCCAAGCTCTTCCTTTTTGGACCCTATTGGTCAATAAGGGCGGTTCACTAATTTCTCAAAATGAACATTCAAAATGTTTCTTGTGTTAAGGAAATATTTATTTTTCCAGATTCCCCATGCCATGCAAGCTTCTAGCTTTGTTTGATTGGTTATTTGCTAATAGTGTGATTTAATAGGTAGCATTTATTATACTCAATTACACCAATTTCTCAAGGCTCATTTACTCTCATGCATCGTCCTCGAGCTTGATTCAACTATTGTTTCATTCATGTTGTTTGTGATTCTTGACACCTAATCTTTCAAAGTTTCAACCAACATCAAGCTACTTTGCTTTCCTCTTGCTGACTTGCTTATGCACTATCACTCACACTTGGCAAAAATTTTCCTATGAAGCCATATATGAGTCCCCTTTCAACTTAGTTTTCCCATCTACATCATCAATTACTTAGACACTTGGTAGATTGTCAAGGTATCATTATCAAAAGTAATTCAAGCTATGTCTATAAAAACACTTATAACATTGGTCAAGCCATTTGAATATCTATTCAGAAATAGGAACAGCCAAGAAAAACATGTCATCCATTTTATTCACATAACAATTTTAAGATCAAATGTTTACTCCAGATCTAAGATTAAAATCCTCAATTTAATGCTCACAAGTCAATTTAACAAGTTTACAATATTAAAATCATTCTTCAATCTTTTGGTTAATTTTTTTTTATTTTTTTTAATCTCATTATTCAGTTACCCATTCCCAGAAAAGATGCCATCTGATTGCTAAGCATCATAAGGTCAAAGAAAAAAGGCGTATTACATCCACCCCCTTTAGGGAAATTCATCCTCAAAGTAGAGGTTTAAAAATAGGTTTGGATATAGCTGCTGCATCTCTTGGGCTTCCTCCCAGGTTGCTAGATTTGGATGGTATCTATCCCATTGTAATTTAACCTACTCAATGTTGCATTGACAAAGTGTTGGCATGCAATGATTTAGGATCATGATTGGTCTACTAGAAATGATTGCCTTCACCCTTCTCAATATAAGGCACACTTTTCTCAACTTATTGCCACCTTTGGCACATTTTTCCTATGGCTTTGGAACTGTCAAATGATGCCATACTCATATCATTCTAACAGTTGGACCTTGGGAAGAGTTTTATTAGCTCTTTTTCATTTTTCCTTATGAGCAGGCAAAAGATTGAGGTGAATTTGCCACCTAGAAAGTGTGCCAGCTTTCTCTTGAATGTCCCTACTGGTTGGGTGTGCATCTGTCCTAGTTTTGCTAGCTGAAAGGTGCCTTGGAGGAATTTATTCAGCCATTTTCCAACCTTCTCGATTTCAAATCCCCATCTATGCTATCTCTACCTCTTCTTTCCATTGTTGGTGCCATCATTGGTCAGGAACCTTTTCATCTTTTCCTAGAATAATTAACCTCAAGCAATCTACTAGAATGGTTAGTTGAAAAACTGGACCATGAACAAACCACTTTGCAACTTGACAAGGGGAGAAACTCAGTTGATATTGAACACAGCAAAGATGACTTGATTAATGACAACAAATTGATCAAAAGCAATGCAAAAGCCAAGTTTGTGTGGGTATCAACATGGAAACTTCCTTTTGAAACTAAAGCAAGGCTGACTTGCAAGATGGCATGCCTATTGCCTAAACATAGATGGCACTGTTTGCTAATTTTGCTGACTTTTGTAAACTGGGCAGAGTTTAGAGATGGTTAAACCAACTGAAAGCATGCTTCTTAAGTTTCTTCCTTCAACACTTTAAAATAGGCAAAATTTGGATGTGCTTTTGTTGGCTTGAAGACTAGGCAGAATAATTCAGAGGTCGAATGAATAGAAAATTGCACCTATGGAAATCTCTTATGGCTTAACTGGGCTGCGCATATGCCATCATCAACTTAGCCACATTTCTATGACTTGTCAAAAGAATTTGATAGTTGAAGTAGTTGAAAAATGTGTCTCTTAAGTTATGCAAGTATAAATCTTCATGACTTCCGTCAAGGAAGAGAAACACTTCAGTGTTGCCACTTTCCTAAGCCATTTTTATCATGCTAGCTGAAATTTTCATGACTTATGCCACTAGAGGAACCCTGTGCGTATGCTAATTTCATGTTGAGCATTGAAGTGATGTGCTATTTCCATCTCTTTGAGTCTAGACAAAACTTTAGATGACTAAAACCACTTTCCTTGAAATGTTGGCAGAGCTTTTAAGTGGCTTAGACACATGAAAAGTGCACCTGACTTAGCTTTGTCCATCATCATATTTCCTGTACAAATTTTGTACACTTACTGCTTTGGCTCACTCACACCATCTTTTCCATTATGCCTTTGATATTTTCTCAAACATCCTCGTTTTCTTCTTACTAGACTTGTGGTAATCATCATCACCTTGCAGAAGCAATAGACCATGACAAGATGATCTTGCAAACTGATCAGGGAGACCGCAATTGACTTGGATTTACACACAAACAATGACCAATTTGACAAAAAAAGAACAAAAATAAGTTCAAACATTGAGCTTCATGGGTGTGCAACACCATCAATAATACATCAACACAAAACCACAAGTCAACATCAAAGCTTACTGAGACCCAATATTGATGATACAAGATTTCAACATTTTCAAGTGGTAGAAATGTGCCTTTTGCATCTAATTATGATTCCAAGAGGGTAGCATTATATATTTTATATCTACATGCATCAAATGTCAATGATTTTTGGAGTAATTTTATGTGGAGGAATGCATATGGGATGAATCCAAAATATTCAAAGAGGTTAAAAGGTGAGACACAAAAGGTATATATGAGGATCCTTTTTAAGGTGAAAGCCAACGATCAAGTATCCTTCATTGTTTTTCGCCCAAACAAATATTGTATTCAAATTGAAATTTATATTGATTTCCAAATTTTGGATTCTCTCACAATTAGAGATCTATTTCCTCTTCCTCTCAAGGATTTTCTTATGGAATAAGCCATGGTCTTATGTTATATTCATCCACCTTTTGCTACCTACACACAATGAAAAAATAGAAAGGCACTTTGAAAAGATAATTGATATTCATAATTTCTTGATTACAAAAGGAGAAAGAAGATTACAAGATGTTTCTAAAAAGAAACAATCATTAACAAAAGTAAACGAAAGCAATAAACTGAAATATGCTAAAACAACTAAAGTGTAAATGGAAGTTACTAAAAACTAACTAAGATAACTAAAAGGAAATTAAAGCTAAGATGACCATTAATATTACACTTAATATTTTAATACCCTCCCTTAATGGTCATCCTACAAACATAAACTAAGTCTATCCATATTCTTTTGGAAACATATCATCGGTGACTGATAACTGGAGAAGCATAACCGCTGTGTGATTACTGGTCTTTTCTCGAAGAACAATCAAATCTAAACACTAGCACTCGAAAACTGTGAGCTTCCTTTGCTTCTAGTATTATAACTCTTTCCATTGAACCTCTGCATACTTTCCAACATTACATTGGTGAAAGTAGCCATCCCTCCCATTTTCCAAAAATTAGGTAAAACTGTGATCAGCTGGCACAAACTCTAGACAATTAGCTGCCAGTCGCCACAACACGATTTTTCAAAAATCATCTGAAAAAAAAGACTAAAAATTGTAAGATTTTTTAGAAAAACCTTCAAAAACTCTAAAAAAGTAAGTTTTTTTAGAAAAAATCTTCAAAAAACTGCAAAATTTTTATAGAAATGTTTTAAAACTCTTTTAGCAAATTTTTTCAGAAAAAATTTGGAAAAACTCTTTGTAGAAATTTTTATTTTTCCCAAAAAAATTATGTCAAAACTGGCTCAAGTAAAACAACCCTTTAGTCTGCCATGAAAAACTGGAAAATCAGGTCCACTAGTAATACTCAAAAAACTCCATGAGTCTCAGCAGGGCACAATTTTGTAAATCACCCAAAAAACAACCACCAAACCCTTGACTTTTCACAAACAACAAACTGCTCACAAACATAAAAAAATGGCACAAAAAAAGGTTGCGCGAACAGGTCTAAAAAAACCCTTTGAAAAATGGCACAAACAGATCTACGATTTTCAATAGCACAAACCTCACAAATTTATCCTCAAAAAATCCACGATTTTCTATAGAAAAAACCCTCAAAAACCTATTGCAAAAGATTCTTCAAAAAAATTTGCTACAAAATTTTGCTTGAAAACTTCTTCAAAAAAATCCTTTGATTTAAAAAAAAATCAGCTTCACAAAATTTCTTAAAAAAAAATTTCTAAAAAATTTCTAAAATCGGCTAAAACTAATCAGGTTCGAGCTTGAGCTCTGATACCATGAAAAGATAATTGATATTCATAATTGCTTGATTACAAAAGGAGGCGAAATAAGATTACAAGACGATGTTTCTAAAAAGAAGCAATGGTTAACACAAGCAAACGAAAGCAATAAACTAAAAGATGCTAAAACAACTAAAGCATAAACGGAAGTTACTAAAAACTAATTAAGATAGCTAAAAGGAAACTAAAGCTAAGATGACCATTAATATTACATTTAATATTTTAATACACTTTCCATCTGCGAGTAAAAACTAAGAATTCTCAAAATCTTCAATTTTCTTTTTATTTTCAGGTCTTGGTATTTGATACCTAAAGGCTTCTATGTAAGCTACAAATTATATACAATCCAATTCCCATTGCTGTCATATCCCCTTCTCGAGGTTGAAGACTTTGGTCATATTTTGGTGCCCAAGTATTGTTTTATGACCATCTAGATGAGACTCTATGGCCTATGTATTTATTTATTAAAAAGATACTTTTTTATTTATTTATTTTTGGAGGGGAAAAAACATTTTAAGGGCCTAAATTTGTAATGCCTATAAAGGCAAAAGCTAGTGCCCTCATTTGGCTGTCCATTATTGTCATTTTGCAAATCCAATCTTTTAAATATGTGAAAACAATGACAAAACCCCTTGGCTGCAAATTCTAGAGGATGAAAACCCTTGCGGCATTCATTGTGGATTTGGAGACTAAAACTCTCACATACATTTGGGGTGATTCTACTGCAAGGATTGCATTTGTATTCATTGATTCAGCTGGAAACATTCACTACTTGCAAACAAATTCATGTTTGGTCAAAATATTGCAATTTTGATTAGTTTGCCAATAGCCCCTGATTGGAGAATTTGCATATTTCGTTTTGGGGTGATTATATTGTTGTTGCAAGGTTGTATTGTATTCTTTGCAAGGCTGGTTGCTGTTACATGCTGCTGCCATTAATTAGATCCCAGCGCTGATCATCTAGGGCTGATTGCCTATTTTGAAAGCTTTGGAGCAGGGTTGTTCACTGTTAACTGCAGGGATTAACTAATTAGCAGCTGATGCCCTGTAGCGTGCTGCTCGGTTTGCACTTGTTTTTCTTTTTTTTTTTGCGTTTTTGATGAGCATTTTGAGATGTTTTAACAATGATTCATTGTAATATCCACTTCTCAAGCGTGATGACTTTTGTTGACCGTTGGCCTATTCCGGAGACCCGTAGGCTACTCGGAAGGTAAAATTAGGGTTTCCTGTTTGGTGGTTGGAGTTGATCAAAGTTGGGAGTGCAGTTTGCGGATTCTTTTTGGGTTTTCAGAGAGCTTCGCAACGGTGTGGCATGCGGTGCATTCCGGGCATCTTCTAGAATTTGCTATTTTTAGTAAATTCTATTTTTGGCAGTGATCATGCAGTTTCCAGTGCAATTGGTTGCTTCTTCAGTCAGTTCAGTTGGCTTGTTCATTTTCGGCTCAGGGGCACACTTGGAGAGATAAGTTCAAATTATTTTAATAAAGTCATATTTTAATGTTATATTTTACTGTTGTCCCCCCCTTCGCCTAGTGATTGAACTTTAAGTTGTTTTAAAAGGTGGTCTTCATGGGTGGACGCCTCATTGAGGGGATTTATTATATTTTAAGGTTCAAAATACTACTTGAAGAAAGGGATGCCATTTTATGAAGAGAAGATTTTAAATAAAGTCAAAATTGAACCTTGAGAAAAGGGGCGCCCAAACTAGGGGGAAAAGGAGTTAGTTCAAATTTGAAAATTAGGGTTTCTCTTCTAGAAGCTTCTGGAGGGTCTTTTCAAAATTATAAAAGGAAGCCTTGGATCTTCATTTTCTCATCTTATGTCTACAAAATTGTTATGCTGCCGGAATGGTGTTGGGACTGCTTCGAGGAATGAATGCCTCCTAGCCTTGGCTCGACTTCATGCTTGAGAGATAGCATCTAGTGGAGAATTTAGTTTGTTGTGAGAGATTTTGTAGTGAGGTTTGCTTTGTTGCATTGTTCTGCTTTGTAGTTCTGTTTTATGCATTTTATATCAGATTCTAGAGTTGCTATTTCTGTGTAGCTGAAAGTTGTTTTTACTCATATATCAGAAAAGAAAATTTATCTTCTTCTGGGTATTGTCTTGTTGCATTTCCTTGGCATGGGCGACCATATTTGCCAAGTTTCAGATTTTATATCAAAGAGTTGAATTTTAAAAGAGAAAATCACCCCTCACTAAGGGCCGTACCTTTTAGGCTTCATTGGAGTTTGTGCAAAAATTAAATGTCAGCTTTGGTGTCAGATTAATGATGCAATCTTGGGCGCCTTCATCTTAGGAGTATTTTGCACTAGGTTTTATGCATTTTGGATGAGTATTGAGGGAGTTGTGAGTAGTTTAGTGGTTCTCTGTATTGCTGTTATAGCATTCAATGAGCAGATCTGTCACAAATTAGAACTTTGAGATTGGTCTTTGAGGGAAGTTTTTGGTCTTGGTGCTTTTGTTAAGCAAGGAAGAATCTTCTGTTTTGTTGCAGCACTATTTGACTCTAATCTTATGCTCTTGGCAGGCATTCTTCATGATATTGTAAGCTGAACATTAGTACTGTCAGCATTTCTTCTAAACTTGTTCTTCATGCTTTGTAATACCCACTGAATAAGTGGAAGAGGCTGGCTTGCCGCCTATTTACATTGAAGTGCATTCTAGTTCTTAGCATCTCTGCCCTATGGTAGCTCCCATTCCACTCCGGGATTGAAAGCACATTCTAGGTGTTGAGTTTACTTTCAGCACTTGTAGTGGTAGAAATCCTTTGACCATATGTTCGTCCATTTTGGGCACATTCTTGGTTAGAGTTACTTTTCAGCATGCATTGAGATCCTCTGACCATATGCTCACACCTTGTCCAACTCAGGATCCTGGTGTACATTCTTGGTTAGAGTTGTATTCCGCATCGTTTTGGTTTAAGTGCTAACCCTAACGGATGTGTGTTGCATTGCTCTTTGTAATTGAAAAATTGAAAAAAATTGGTTTGGAATATTTCATTCATACAACAATATATTGCAGCAAAATAGAAGATATTGCAATTAAATTTTCAACTCCAAAGTGAAGATTACATAGAGGGTTTACAGCTGAAAATTCCAGATATTTCTACAAGCTTAAATACTAACTGTTTACCTAAATAATGATAACCTAGTTCATAAAATATCCCCTAATATCTAAATCAACAATACCTAGAAAATCTGGGAGTTACAATTTTGAAACTCACAGGAGAAATGTGCTTGAAGAACCCTCTAAAAAGGACGCTAGTTGCAAGAATCACCTCCAATGGCAGAAATGTTGCACGCACATAGCTCTCCAACCTTGGACGACCCCAAATAAAACATTACAACCTCCAAAAACCCTACCCACCCTTGCAAACGATCAACCCTCCCTCCAAGATGTATGGCCAGCCTAAGAAGATGGTACGGCCAGCAATAAAGGCACTAAAACTTCTTAAATTTGTTGCTAGTGTATTCAAATCTGCCCTACAATACGAACTCTCCAATCTAAAATATATCTTTTATGCCCAAATTGTAAGTCTCAATCTGCAATGAAGCTCACTTGTGATTCTTGAAGTGAAATCACCAAGAATTCTCTAGATTGTATCTTTCAACAACGTAGAGAATGCTGCTTGCAAGGGTTTCCATCCTCACAAACCCTAAGAAGATAACTATCCTCCAAAACCAAAACCAATTTCAATATTGTTGTACCCAAACCAAATTTTTTGCTGCATCAAGGCATTTTGCTTAAAATAGTCTAAACCTTGCTAAAATGATGTAAAATACAATTTTTGGGCAATATCAAGCATGGAGTTTTGTCAGTCAAAGGCAGTATCCATTGATCGAAACCTGAATCAAAGACTCGGAATGAGGTAATTCACAGTGGAGGAGCATTTCACGACGACAATTATACTTTTGTATGGTCATTTCAGTGGCTAGGACGAAGATTCCAGTAGTTAATTTTTGAAGATTTCTTAAGGAAAAGAAAAATTGCGCCCCTGTAGCTCAGCGGCGCCCTTCTTTTTGAAGGCCTAGATTTTGTGGTAAATGCTTATGAATACAATCAATCTCTTCAAAATTAGTCTGCCTATTCGATGAGTTATCCTACGAGACTATCCGAGACTTGTAACTCCAGTAACTGGCGACAGAAGTTGAAGATTCCAGAAGCTGCAGATTGCAGAAGCTTGTCTTTTTCCAGCTTTTGCGCCACTGTAGCTCAAGGGCGCACCTCTTAAAGGGGGGGTTGGATCTTGGTATTCCTGATGGTTGATGTATTTGATCTCTTCACGACTAGATTGCCTGTCCGACGAGCTATAGAATGTAGTCATCTGAGTCCTAGAGCTCCATCAGTCGACGTCAGAAGATGAGATTACAAAGAGACTTCATATCACTGAACTTCTTCAAATGATGTAATTGCGCCCCTAAAGCTCAAGGGCGCCCTTCAAATTGACCCTTGAGATGATTGAAATTGCTGGCAAGTCTTCCCGACATCTGTGCTACTCCAGTCCAGCTTCGCAACGCACCAACTTCCCTGTTAATCTGACATTCTGAAAGATCGTGGCAAAAATTCTACCAGGCACGTAATTTAGCGGAACAAGAAGCATAAAATTTTCATTGTAATTCTGTATGCCAGGGGCGCCTAGCCTTTAGGCCTGTCAGATGAGGTTATTGACGTTCGAAGTCTTCACGGGACTTGAGTGTAATTACTTCAACTATCCAACGAGCCCAACCGTCAACCTTTGGGATTTAGCAAACACTCGTACGTGCGAGATCTTTGATGAAATACTCAAGAACGAAGACAGCTCAGAAAATGGCCAAGTCTGGTCGTCTATTCCATCTTGGGAAAGGCGCCTTTCTTTTTGAGGTCTTAGAAGCAGTTTTCTTGCTTCATCGGCTCCAGATACGTCTCTTGTAGGTCCTTTTGGCTACGTGTCAAGACAGACAGTGCTCGAATCAGGTCATCCTAGCTCCAGATATCAGAGGTCAAAGTAGGGCATCTGGTTGAGAGTTGCACTTTCGTCAAAATGGTGTTCGTGCCTTTTCAGGCCAAGGGCGCCCTTACTTTAGGGGTCCTTAATGCAACTTTCAGATGCCTTGCATATATTCGTTGGATGCAGAATACTCCTAGGCATGCAGTGAGCTTGTTTTCCTATCAACAGGGTTCACCATTCGTCATCGGCAGCCGTTTGAAGCGTAACATGGCAATTTGGAGAAATGGTAAAGTCTCATACCTGAAAATCAATTTAATCAAGGGCGCCTAATTCTTTGAGGTGTTAAATGATGAATTTTGCAGTGATGACTCCCAGTAGACATTTCTTCCTTGCTCTGCAGGCTTCGTAATGAATGTACTTGCTCAGTCTCAGCATCATCTGGTCACCCGGAAATCAGTGTCGAAAATGGCCAATTGTAACTTTGTAGTCAACTACAAAGTAGGAAGTTAGTAAAAAAACGTGATATCTTGAGCAAATGGACGCATATGAGGACGAGTGAGGACTTTTCGGAATCAGTGAAGTTCGCCGGACAAGTTCAAATGCTTTACGTGCTTTTTCAACTAAATTAAAATAATATTAAATTTTCAAATTGCATGCCAGCATGAAAGGTGGCGATTTTGTCCAAATAAATTATTTTTGGCGCCCCTTTGTGTTGTAAGATGAAATTCACATGTGATTGGCAACTAGAAATTATTTTATTATTTTTATTCTAAACTCCGACTCCGTGTCAGTGTAACTAGAGGAGGTCCAATCAGAAGCCTTTTATTTCAGTCGAGGGTTTTTAGTCTTGCAGTCAAAATTTGGTGCGAATCCTCTTTATTTAAGCATGGCGCCTATCATTAATCAATCATTCAGCTTAAGAAATTCGTAATTGTTCAGAGCAGAGGCGATTTTTCACAGGTTGGGCGAATTCATCATCAGTTTCCAGTGGCGATTGCATCAAATAAATTTCTTTGTAGGTTAAAGTTCACATTCATCAGCAAATTTGAAGAATAAGGGGCGATTTTCATAAAACATATAAAAAACGTCTTTCTCCTCTTGGTTTCTCAAATTTCTCTCAAAATTCAATTCACATGTTCCTAAAATTGGCAAAATTGACAAGTCTGAACATCTGGATCATTTCTATATAGCTTCCCCGAATTAAAATCGTGCGCTTGAATTTTTAGGAATTTTTAACTCCTGAGCATTCGTTCTCGAGTTTCTAATTTTCTCAACTGAAAACTCTTTGCATGGTCGAGTAGAAGTCAGATTTTCGCATTTCTGACATTCTGGGTTGTCTAAGAATTTTTTTCTAGACAAAACCCATATCTCAGATTTTTTTGCCAAAAATAACTCTTCAAAAGGCTATTTTTAGCCTCAGCAGGCTATTTTTAGCTTTCTAGAAATCTTGTCAGGACATAGTCAAGTTCACAATCAACAGGAAATTTTTTCAAAATGCAGTACACTCAGCTCGAATATAGGACCAAATCAATCCTTACTCACGACTTCATTAGGACAGTTGAGACGAATCTTCACAAGGTGCTACCAGAAGCAATCCTAGATTAAGTCAAGATCAGAGATTCGATTATTCAGAACATTCAGCAGTCTGGGTTACTAGAGGCCGCTTCCATACCTATCTCCGTTCATTGTGTTGAGTTCGTGATGTCTTGTATTAAGCATTATAACTCTGCTACTCGTGAGATAGTGTCAGTAGATGGACGAGTCATTTGCAGTCTCAAGCCTTTGGACATTGAAAGAAGTTTTGGTATACCTCAGCTCCCTAACAGTCTAGTTATTTCTATGGAGCAATGCGAGCATGCATTTAATGCTGATGTGGATAAGTGCCAGAGTAAAATGGCAGAAAGATGGTTAAAGCAAGCGAAGAACAGATTGCCAAACAATGTGCGTTGTGGTGAGTACAAGGATGAGTACGCGATTTTAATTACACTCTTGAATCGTGTCTCAGGTCAATCACATGCAAATGTTTTCCAGCCTTGGATGTATTAGATTATTGGTTGCATCATATCTGGGCAGGAGCATTATGACTGGGCATCCTTCATCAGCGATGTTATCCACAAGCAGATCACTAATTTCCTAGTTGCTCATGAGTTTCACATGTGTTCTTATCTCGTGTACTTGATTGCTTATCAGGGTCAGTTCCGAGGACTAAACACCGTGGGCATTCTTAGTGTTCAGAAAGTCTATCATTATTATGATCAGCTTGAGTTCATTAATGCTAAGCGTCATTTCAAGCGTGTTCATGAGGCTTTCCTGACTTATACAGTGAGAAATTTGGACCAGGAGTTGCACGTTCGTATCTCGGTAGTTGCTAGAGCAGCGATGGATGGTTGGGCGGATTGGTTTATTCAGTTCCCAACATACACCTATATCAGAGTATATGGATTTACAGGAAATCCAGCTATGCTTCCACATTATCCTTCATATAAGACAGTCTTTTTGGAGTTCCTAAGGCAATTACACGATGTTCATCGTCATTTACACTACAAGCATAGACCCACTGCCAATTTTCCTTTTCAGTTTGGAATGTATTGGTGCAAGACGGCAGTTGATGCCAAAACTGCAGGACAAGAGCTCGAAAGGTATCATCTCAAGTATCTTGTTGAGGCTCGTGCCTATGATCTTTGAGGTCATTACACAACTCGCCTTGCTGGACGCGCATATCATGAGCCTTCTATGGAGGATTATTGGGAAAATTGCGCGGATGATTTCGAGGTTCGTAGACGTAGCTACGGTCGCTTTTCTCTTTCACAGATTTTTTTTTTCTTGTTAGAAGATGTGGGAGGTTTATCAGATGATGAAGGAGAAGTCCTTCCTCAGTTTTTCAGAGAGTAGGTCGACACACAGCCGCTGCCAACAGTTGATTAGTACGCTAAGGAGTACGCAACAGTAAAGGAGAGGTCAAGTAGAGTTATTCAGAACAGTATACTTTACCTCGACAGCAAGAAGACTAGGAGGGTAAGTGTGCCTAGAGCAGAGCAGCCAGTGGTGAATCCTTCGCTACCTTCCTCGTCAAAACCCAAACAGAAGAAGAGTAACCCTCCCAAGAAAGGCTAAGCGCCAAATAATTCAAAAGGCAAGGCACTTGCCATTGATACACGTGAAGAGCCTGACAGACAGCCTATCGCAGAGCCAGTTCAGAGGCCAGTTCATAATCCACCAATGCTTGAGGTTCAGCCTCAAGTTCCTACATCAGTTTCGGAGCAGTCACCAGTCCCAATTCGCATTGAATTGGATTTAGACTCCCCATCTCGCAGTGGTTCTTCCACATATTCACTCTTGTCACAACCTCCTGTTGCTAGTACAGATCCTTCCACTAGCATTAGCCGAGACCAGTCTTGGATTGAGGCGCAGCTAGGAAGGAAGAGGAGGCAGCCATCCTATGTCCTTAATCATTCAGATTTTGATCAAGTTTACTATTGTGACGTTTTTCACACATCGCCCCATTGCCAATGGGGACCCCCTAATTTCTGCTTCGTTTCTGTCTTTTGGCTTGATTTTGGTTTGTTTTGTTGTTGTCTCTCTTTCTGCCATCTATCCTTCTAGGGACATTCCCGTCTTTGAGCTTAAACAAGTGAAATTTGGCCGAGTCTGAAAATTAGGGCTTCATCTTTCCTGGTTAATCTGAGGTCGAACGAAGTGAATAAATTGAAAACAGAGCTTAACATTGATGTCAGTATGCTTCCAACAGGCTCTCAACAAATTTTCATCAAATTCTAGCTACTTACTATTTTTAGTAAGTATGCAATTACAGGCAATCCGTCAGCATTTTTGAAATTCCGACTATCACACTGTGTTTAGAACACATCAAGCTGCTCGCGTGCAAAATTTGAGCTGAAACAGACAACTTTCTATTTTTAGCAGTCCAGCTTCCGAGACAAATTTCAGGACTCAGATACAGAGTTTTTCTTTGCATGTCTGGATATTCCTTCTGGGTTTTTCGAGACCTTCGCAACAGTGTAACATGCAAAACGAGACGATAACTTTCAGAGTTTAGCCTTCAGAGGCTATTTTTAGGGTTTGCATGTCAGGGTTTCTTTTGCATGTCGGATGATTCTTTATGGGTTTTTCGAGAGCTACGCAGTGATGTGACATGCAAAAGGAGATAACCACTCAGTAAGGAACTTACTATTTTTAGCAGGTGCGTCCCGGCAGCCGCTTCCCAGCAATTCAGAATCACGAGCTAATCGCAATGCAGCAGAAACGAAGACAAACAGAGATAATTTGATACGCATGCAGAGCAAATGAGGGTTTCCAACTTCAGCGCTTGAAAAGAGGGGTAAAAAGTCAGAATTTTCGAAAACCGATGTAAACCACCGCGATCAGCATCCTTCAGGCTATCTGCAAGTAAAATTTGAAGTCAAACGGAGCACTTACTATTTATAGTAAGTCAATTTGGAAACAGGCTAAAAATAGCAAGTCAGGTCACGTGGTGAGGAGCGCCTCATTCAAATTTCAAGTTAATCGGAGCAGTGGAGCTATCAGAAGCAAGCAGTTGCTATTTATAGTAAATCACCTTCAAAAATGGGCTAAAAATAGAAGGCCGACTAAAATAGCAGTGTCAACAGGGTAACCAGGTCATGAGGATGCAGTGTTTAAAATTTCAAATCATTCTGAGCTTCAGAGATGCAAAAATCAGAGGGCTTACTATAAATAGCAGGGCATGGATAAGATGGCGAAAACGAGGAAAAATTGATTAAGTCTGGAACTTCATCCTGCAGCCATGGCAAAATGCGCCCAAGTTGATGAAGAGGTGACAAAAATTTCTAAGTATGGAAGCTCGTCCTCCTCCTAGTCCAAAATGCGCCCATCCAGCAATGAAGTCAAAGAAAGTCAACATCTCTCATCCTCCTGCCTAGCTCAAATGCGCCCAAGGGAAACTGGAGAAAGCATGAAAATATTCTAAGTATGAAGTTTCATCCTTCATCAAGGCCAAAATGCGCCCAAGAAGTCAAAAAGTCAACAGAGTTCATCCTGCTCTCATGCCAAAATGCGCCCAGCTCAAGAGCCAAGCATGAAAATTTTCTAAGTACCAAGCAATATCCTTCTCAAGGGGTGAAATGCGCCAAGTTTAGAAGAAGTCAAAGGGGTCAAAGATTTCATCCTCCTCCTAGGTGGAAATGCGCCCAAAGCGTGCATGTGAAGACAAAAACAAGGGAGGCGAAAGGTCACAGAAGGACGTGGTAACATGTTTCATCCTCCTCTACATCTAAAATGCGCCAAGTTTAGAAGAAGTCAACAAGTCAAGGATTTTTATCCTCCTCCACTGGCAAAATGCGCCCAAGGGAAGAAAGAGTCAAAGAAGTCAAATATTTTCATCCTCCTAGAGGCATCAAATGCGCCCAAATAAGGGCATGTCAAGACAAAATCTAGGAAGCTGAAAAGTCACAAGAGGGCGTTGAAAAGTCAAGTCCTTCATGACATCAAAAATGCGCCCAAGTGCATGAAGTGTGAAATGAAATAAATTACCAAGGCGTGGAAATAAGATGTTAAAATGTTAATCCTTCACCATGTGTGAAATGCGCCAAGGTAAGGTAAGGGGTGGTGAAACAAAATTGATAAGTGAGGCGTTCAAAGTGTTTTATCCTTCTTCAAGTGGGATATGCGCCAAGTATAAGATGATATTGCTAACATGCTAGGCGTTGAAAATGCCAAGGTGGTGAGTGAAAATGATGTGCTAGGCGCTGGAGTTTTAATTTAATTTTTCCCTTCAAGTGTGAAGTGCGCCTAGACTTGAAAGTTGATATTGCTAAGTGATGAAAAATATGTTAAGTGTGATGTGCTTTCAAGAAATATTTTCTAAGAAAAGTGGATGAATTTTCCCACCACAGGAGGATGATTTGAAGTTGAAAAAAAATTTTAAGGCAAAATTTTCAATTGCTGAGTGATTCAAAAATTTTCTAAGGCAAAAAAATGTTCTTCCTTAGGAAAAACGCCCAAGTTTGGTGAAGTGATGAATTTCCTGGACACAAATGGATTGCCAGTGAAGAAGTCCGATGATGCCAGCTGCACAACGTCAACAAAAATATTTCTCAAGTCAAAGCAACAGGATTTTCACAGATATGAATAACGGAATCAAATTTAAAAAAAAAAAAAGTTATTTTTCCAAGGTGCAAAATTCAAGAAAATTAAATGAACCCGTTCGTTGTGCACCCATGAGTTCGACGCGTTCTGGAGGAAATTTTCTTCTGGGTATTGAAGATTATCGATGAGGAGTTGTTTTAAAGTCTTCCATGCTTCGCTGTAGCCTTCAGGATGAAGATTTTTGATGGGCACTGGATTGATGAGTTTTCCTAAGGGAAATTTGAAAATTTTCTAAGGCAAAATGAGGAAAATGTGTTTTCAAGGTGAAATTCTCCAAACGATGAATTTGAAAGGAACTGCCTAGGTGAATCTGCTCAAACTCTTCGTGAAGATGGTCTTCTTGAGCCAGGGATGAATAAAATCAAAGTTGTTAGAACTCCAGCAGGTGAAGTGAATTCCTTGAAGAAGATGCAGTTGAAGTTAACACCTTCACAAGATGATCTTAAAAGTACATCTTTGTACGCCCTTGAGGAAGATGGGTTGAAAATTTGGCTAAGGCATGAATCATGAAGAAGGCAAAAGTTGGCTAAGGAAAAAAGATGAGCCCTTGAAGATCAAAGCGTGAAAATCAGGTAAGTAAAGTGATTTTATATTATAAAGTGTTCTAATACCCTTCTCCTTGCTTGTTTTGCAGGAGGAACGTCGAGGCCGGGCGGTGATGACTTAAGTGATGAAGCAAATACTCCAAGACTACATTTCAACCTCGAAGGAAGAAAGTTGCAAAAAATGGCTAAGTGTTGAGACTTAGTGACAAAGAAGGAGCGTTTTCAAAACTCAAGATGGAGAAAAGAGTGGAAGTTCGAGCAAGGTTGAAGAACAACGTCAAGAAGGAGGTCAAGAATAGTGTGAACGTGTTTCAAGGCTGGAATCTTCTAGAAGGATGATGGACATTAATGGCTCATTTATTACCCCACTCTCCTTTGTGGCGGTTTTTAGGGCAAATCTTGTTTAGGGCTGAGGTGGCACAATCCTGGCCATCCAGCTGATTGTAATTTGAGCCGTCCGTTGGACTTGGCCAACTATAAAAGGGGGAGTCCCCCTCATTTGTATCTCATTAGACATAGAAGTAGAAGTTAGACAATAGAGAGTAGAGGGACAACTTAGAAGTAGCTTAGTATAGATTGATAGTGTAGTTGAAGAAGAGGGAAAGTTTTCCCTTTGAAAACTTTGTAAGAAATTGTTGTGAACACTCTCTCAATAAAAGAGTTTTTCATTAATGGTGAATTTCGTCTTTGTTGTGAGTAGCTAGCAAGGTTTCTTCGTCCTTCCGATTCAAATGGTAGCGTAAAATAGTTCAAAATAGTATAATTTTCATTCCATGCAAGTAGATGTTAGTTGTGGAATGTGGTCTTCAATTTGAGCAAACTTCGTCTATCCATACCACTAGTGAGCTCGCTGATGGTGAGTTCGCCTTGTGTGGTCAACTGGAACATTGCGGACTTAACTTCGTTTGTGATTCACTTGTTGGTATGCGCGTTGTTACGGTGTCTTCGCGTTGAATTATGATCTGAACACCTTGAACTACTCCTCTCAAGATTGCACCAGTTCTGTGGAAGCTGTCCGAAGCGAGGCAAAGCAGAGCCTGGTTGAAGCTTGTGAGAATTGATCGCCATGTCCACG
This sequence comes from Sequoia sempervirens, assembly GCA_007258455.2. Classification (NCBI taxonomy): domain Eukaryota; kingdom Viridiplantae; phylum Streptophyta; class Pinopsida; order Cupressales; family Cupressaceae; genus Sequoia; species Sequoia sempervirens. The sequence goes on from VDFB02211910.1 coordinate 85,507, forward strand.
CCTTAGAATAGATTTAGACTCTCTAAACCCTGCACCATTTAAATTCAGTACTTTCTGGTTAGAATAGGAAATTTGTGCTTCATTGATAAATTTGTCGAGTTGTGAAAACCCCTTCCTCTGTTGTTGAACAATTCCGTAAGTCCCCTTGAAATACCAGCAAATCACATCGAGCCAACTGAGCCTATTCGCACTGAAAGAACCTTGGAGTTGAACGCATGAACTTTCTTGCAATCTTAGCATGCGGAATACTTTGATCAAGAGAGAGTAGGGTAGCCGTTGGCGACTTTATTCTGCGTTGGTGCGGTCACGAAAAACACATCAACATTTACCAGGATGCGCCAGACAAGAGGATCAAGAACATGGTCCACGTGGAGAGGAATACTAACATAAAGATCGTCATTGAGACTGCTATACCTCCACAGGGGAAGAGCTTGGATGAGTTGGAATCTCAGGACTTCGAGGTTATCACAGTCAACCTTGGTCGTAGCACACGCCAGACTCAACTTGATCTCCTGCAGGTTGCTACAGACAGTGCCAGGGATAGAATGTTGAAGGACGGAGAAGATAAGGCAGCCCTCAAGGCTGAAATCAGACAGGTTCGTTAGTACATTTCTAGCCTTGTACACAGGTCAAATGTCACCGCCACACTCCCGTCGATGCTTGAGCCTCCAGCAGAACAAGGCCAACTTAATCACTTAGTTGTGTATGGCAAGCGTTTGGAGGAATGGGAGGAGGAGTTCGTTGCTAGAGGCCGTTCTATGCTTACAGAGTTATATCAGTTGCGGTACAATGCGCGAGAGCTCTGTCTTCGTCTCCAGGATGAGGAGCAAGACATGGCAATTAATAGACCCCGGGATGAAATTATGATTGCTCACCTGAGTATGGCATATGAATCAGTCACAGATGCAGAAGATAAAGAGGCTATCTACTCTTGGAAAACACAGTTGGTTTTCAAGGCAAAGATAGAGGAAACTATGGCGTCAGAGTTGGCTGAGAGTAGAGAGCACATTACTAGTGCACTCCAGTTTGTGAGGACTTTAGTTTCTCGCCTACCATGTCGATATCAGATCGAGGGTGGTGCGTATGTTGAGCTTACCGATGTTTAGTCAGAGCTCATAGCACTCATTCATACTATTTTCAATGGGGAGACCATTGGCTATAAGATTAATCAGCTTACAATCATGTCAGCGTTGTTCAATGAAGCAACTTGGAGCAAAGGTGAACTTCAGTCTCAAATCACAGCTGGTGAGGACATGTTGCGCAGGCATAGCATTCTTCGATAGAGTATCAGAGCTCCAGATGGCGATGCAATTAACAATCTCATTGAAGGATTGGTTGCTTGAGATCACGATCAGTAGACTTCAGTTCCCACCTCTCAGAATAGATATTATACACAAGAGTTAAACTTGGTGTTACCTTCTCAAGTTAACTCGTTGTCTCATCTCATGCATATCTATTATGAGATCAGCTTTATTCACTTGGAGTTTTATTTAGGGTTTGCATTAACTGATGGTAGTGTTCCAGTTAACATGCTTTCAATAAGGATGTGCATGCTTGCACAATTGTCCATTTTTAGATTAGATGTTTCGGTTAACTAATGGTAGTTTTCCAGTTAACTGTATAGTTTCCTTTATTAGGGTTTAGCAATAAATCTTGCATGCATTGCAAGACTGTAGTTGACTTAAGGTGATTTTAGGGTTCCCTACACCTTTCGATGTCTATAAATAAGAGCTTTTGCTCATTTGTACATAACTTTTGCATGAGAGAGAAATATATGCTGTGCCTACCTTGCCTTCAATATTGCTTGTTCTGTATTTGTTCATGAGTATTTACTATTGTGATGAATTTTTATGCCACTTGGGTTTCATGCAATTATGATGGTGAATTCTTGCTTTAGTTAGATATAGTGGCTAGTCGATCATAGACTGTATGCGTGTCTCGCCAATGCAATTTATTATCCTAGTTGGCTATCCTTGATGTTATGTGTTCAATAAACTCATTCGGATTGAGCTAATAGTTGTGCCACCTTGCCTTCAAGTTGAGAATTTGTTCTTGGTTATCGTGTGATGTGTGTGGAATAAACTTATTCAGATTGAGCCGATAGTTGTGCCACCTTGCCTTCAAGCTAAGAATCTGTACTTAGTTTATCGTTTATTGTTGTTTCCAATAAGCCTATTCAGACAAGCAGATAGTTGTGCCACCTTGCCTTCACGTTGTGAGTCCGTACTCGGCTTATCGTCAGATAATCATTCCCGCTCCGTTTCCTCATGCTCTGAATTCTTGAGGGGATTGGATAGTTTAAGTTACTTAGTTTTGTGAGTTGTAGTTAAGCGAAACCAGAAAACACTTAGCTACAACGTATAGAGTTTTCGTGAAAGCCTTATACCTCTACAGCTGAGACAAAAAGACAGGAGATAGTTTAGATTACTTTTCCCTTTCCAAGCATTTTTGTTAAGCACAACAAGGGAGCTTCCCCTCCTAATTTGAAGAGCACTCATTACGTAGTGTGCATAGTTGTCCGTACCAACTTATACTCCAGAGGTGGTAGTTGTTACGCCAACAAATATCTTCATCCAACATGTCAAATGAGCTCTCATCTCCCCTTTATAAAGAACTCCTTGACCTTCTAGAAAGACCCAAGAAGAGTGTCCAACAAGCTTTTTAGAAGAATATTTTAATATTCCTTGATGTGACCCCTTGATGTGACCCCTTGATGTGACCCTTTGATGTGATTCCTTGGCGTGACCTTTTGATGTGACCCCTTATTGTGACCTATTGATGTGACTCCTTGATATGACATCTTGATGTAACCCCTTGATGTGATCCCTTGATGTGACCTCTTGATGTGACCCCTTGATGTGACATCTTGACGTGACCCCTTGATGTGACTCTCAAATACTTAAGTCACTTTTTAACCTTTTAATATAATTATTTAATATTACCCTTTTGACTTTGCACTTTTTTGCCTAGTAACATTAAATAATGAAAATAATGATTATTCCTTAAGAGGGCCAGAAAATGGGGACATTACAGTCCTCCCTTCCCAGAGATTGTTTTCCTTCAAGCAATCCGCAACTACAAACTAGCCCAATTGCACCTATCCATCAACCACCTGAATCACACATGATCTTGTAGAATACTCCAACCCATGTCCTTTGAATGCAATTGAAGCCCTTGACACTATCAAGCTCTATCAATCTGTGTGGCCATCCATCCAACATCAAAATGCCTGGATCCCAAATTTGAACATCATCCCTATATAAATTGTGCATAGGGATTTGTCCCACCTGTTGTTTCGCGAGTTCAACCATCCAAGAATACAAAATATTTTTAAATTCAACCATAGGTGGACTTGTTGTGACCTTTTCACACATCGCCCCATTTAGAATGGGTACCCTTAATTTTTGCTCCATTCTGGTCTTTTGGGCTTTGGTTTTGTCTCTCTCTCTCTTTCTGTCTCTTTTCTGCTGTCTGCCTTTCCGAGATGTGCCCGTCTGTGTAGAAACCCGTGTTTCCCCTAACTTCTGAAACTGTGTGATTTTTGTTTGTTTTTGTGTATTTTGATTTTTTTGTGTTTTTGCATGAATAAAGAAAGAATGCGATTTCTTGAAAGAAATGATATAAAATCTTAAACAAATACAATGCTTCCAGATCTAGCATAAACAAGCTCAGAAATTGATAACTACTGTTTGTATTGTTTTTCCATTGCCCTTACAATAAAGAATCTCGGATATACAGGCTAGATAAGACAAAGTATTAATTAAAAGAACCTGATTGCAGCATACTGGTTTAATGCTTGAATGGTACGGCCAGATCCTGACAATGCTTTCTCCCTGCGCCAGATGATAGCTAGAACTCCCAGAGGCATAGGCGCCCCCTTCTATGAGATCAAACTGCCAGAAGATAAAGCGATTTACCCAGACAGGAAAAGTACGGCCTTAATGATGAAGGTACGGCCTGCAGCTCAGATGGTACGGCTTTTGTACAGCAGCAACCAAACAAATAAAAGTACGGCCCTTCCTTAAATTGCCAGACCTCAATGAAATAGGCGCATTGATTGAAGAATCCCTGCTGGGAGAATATCACTCTGAAAACCCTGAAGATGAATCAACTGTGAATGTTCTGTGATCACTTTTGAATGAAGAAATCCCTCTGAAAGCAATAGATCAGCTGGTATTTCACAACCTCTGAATCGCAACACTGAAGATGGCTTGTTCTCCAATGCCTGTAGACAACAGAAACCCTAGGCTTCGTTCTCCGGAAGAAGACTTGTTCAAAATTTCAATATTCAACATAATGGCTCGAATCCCAAGGCAAAACCCTTATATTCTTGAAAAGTGCGACTTTTCTCAATTGGACATCATTTAAATAAATTTGTATTTTCATCTTTTAATTTTCCCAAAGTTGGACGCCTCTTTTTAATTAAAAAGATTAATTAAAAATGGTCCCCTTTCCAATGATGGTCGACCCCTTTAATATTCACTTAAGTTATAATATTAAAATATTATAACTTTATAATATATGCTCCAATTAATTAATATTTAATTAATCAATTAAATATTAATATCCCCCTCAAGAAACGTCCGATTCACGAACCGTCTGGAGCTGGCGAAAGAGTGAATGATTCTGCACATGATCAAACCATACTGCTAAAAATAGCAGGGGTGCCTCGCTGAGTGCCAAATACTGCTAAAAATAGCAACTCAGGCAAATGGTGTCCGAATGAGCCCGAACGAAAGCCAACTGGAAATATTCTGACAACCGAAGCCAAGCCAAGCTCCAACAAGACCCTCTATCCATCCTATCAGCCTACTAAGGTCGCATAATAGGCCAATCATCAGCTCTGAGAGATGTCAACCAGAAGGGGACATGACAGTCTGTGAGCCTAAAACGTGAAAATTTGGCCAAGTCTGAAATTAGGGTTTGTACTTTCCTGGTCAGTCTAGGGTCAAACGAGGTGAATAAATTGAAAACAGAGCTTAACATTGATGTCAGTATGCTTCCAGTTGATTCTTAGCTAAATTTCATCAGATTTCGACAACTTACTATTTTTAGTGTGTAATTCAAGGCGTTCTTTCAACATTCTTGAAGTTTTAATAGTCACACTGCATTCAAAACACATCAAGCTACTCACTGGCAAAATTTGAGCTAAAATAGACAACTTGCTATTTTTAGCAGTTCAGCTTCCAGAGCAAATTTCTAGGTCTATATGCGAAGTTTTTTCAGTGCATGTCTGAGGATTCCTTCTGGGTTTTCAGATACCTTCGCGATGGTATAACATGCAAAGTGAGATAACAACTTTCAGAGTTCAGCCTTCCGAGGCTATTTTTAGGGTTTGCATGTCAGGGTTTTCTTTGCATGTCTGCATATTCCTTGTGGGTTTTTCGAGAGCTACGCAGTGATGTGACATGCAAAGCAGGATAATCACTTCTTCAACAACTTACTATTTTTAACAGATGCATTCCGGCAGCTGCCTCCCAGCACTTCAGAATCACAAACTGATCACTATGCAACAGAAACGAGGACAAACGGAGGTCATTTAATACACATGCAAGACATATTAGGGTTTCCAGCTTCGGGACCCAAAAAGAGTGGTAAAATGCCAAAATTTTCAAAAACCGATGTATACCACCACGATCAGCATCTTTCAAGCTATCCACTGGTAAAATTTGAAGGCAAACGAAGCACTTACTATTTATAGTAAGTCATTTCAGAAACTGGCTCAAAATAGCAGTGTCAACAGGCTAACAAGGTCATGAAGATCCAATGTTCAAAATTTCAAATCATTATGAGCTTCAGAAGTGTAGAAATTAGAGGGACTTACTATTTATAGTAAGGCATGGAGAAGCTGGCGAAGACAGGGAAAATGGCTAAGTCTAAGACTTCATCCTGCACCACCATGAAAATGCACCCATCTCAGCTAGAAGCCAGGAAAATCTTTAAGTGTTTGAAATATCCTCCAGCACATGTGAATTGCGCCCACTTTGAGGAAATTGATAAAAAATATTCTAAGGCAAAGTTCATCCTGCTCCTATGGCAATATGCGCCCATGTCTGAGAAGTAAAGTCAAGAGTCAAGGGTGGCATTGGAAAGTTCATCCACCTCCAAGGGTCAAATGCGCCCTCCTCACAAAGCAAGGTGTTTAAAAAAATATTCTAAGTCAAAAGTTCATCCTGCTCCTATGGCAATATGCGCCCATGTCTGAGAAAGTCAAAGAGTCAACGTGTTTTATCCACCTCCCATGCTTAAATGCGCCCAAGTGAAGGCATGTGAAGACAAAACAAGGAAGTCAAAGGGTCACAAAGGGGCGTTGGAAAAAGCTTTATTCTCCTCTCCCTCTCAAATGCGCCCATGCAACAAGCAAGTCAACAAGTCAAAAGGCGTTGGAAGAATCTCATCCTCCTTCCATACTAAAATGCGCCCAAATGAGGGCATGTAAAGACAAAATCGAGGGAGTTCAAAAGTCACATGTTGGAGGCGTTGAAAGTTTTCATCCTCTTGAACATGTGAAATGCGCCCAAGGGGAGTTAAATATACTAGGCGTGGATTTAAAACATATCCCTCATGACATGTGATATGCGCCATGTTAAAGTGAGTGTGAAATGCGCCTAAGGTGGTAAGGTTGATAAATGAATAATGCTAGGCGTTGGGAGTAATATCCCCTTCAAGTGTGAAATGCGCCTATGGGGGATGAAAAATAAAACATGTTGGGCATTGAAATTAAAATCCTCCATGAAAGGTGCTTTCAAGACAAATTTTCTAAGTGAGTTGAAATAAAAAATTTCTCACAGGCAAGATGAAGGAAGTTGAATAAAATTTCTAAGGCAAAATTCAAAAGTGCTAAATAATTTTAAATTTTCTCTCTAAGGCACAAAATATTTTCTTCCTTAGGAAAATCACGCCTAAGTCTGGTGAAATGATAAAATTTTCCTGAAGCATGAATGGGTTGCCTAAGGTGAAGTCAGAGAACGCTGGCATTGCAGGATGGATTAAATGTTTTCAAGTCTGAGCAACGAAGTACTCACAGGGATGAAGAAACAGATTAAATTTCATGAGGAATTATCTTTCTAAGGTTCAAAATTTCAAGAAAAAATTTAATGAACCCGTTCATTGTATACCCATGAATTCGATAAATTCTGAACAAAATTTTCTTCTGGGTATTGAAGATCTTCGATGAGAAGTTGATTTCCAAGTCTTCTACACTTCGCCAAGGCCTTACGGATGAAGAATTTAATCGGTGCTCGAATTATGAATTTCCCTAAAGGAAAAATTTAAAATTTTCTAAGACAAAATGAATAAAATGTGTTTCCAAGATAAAATTTTCCAAACGAGGAACTGGAAGAGGATTGCCTAGATAATTTTGATTGAATTCTTCACAGGATGAATTTTCCAGAGAGTCAGAGATAAAATTAAAAATTTAAATGACAGAACTTCGGCTGGTGAGTGAAATTTGTTAAAAAATGAATTTAAAGTGAATATTTTCGAAAGAAAATTAAAAATGCTCCAGTCAAAGTTGAACTTCTAGACGGCCAAGATTTCAGGCGTTGGGTGACAAGTGTTGAAATTGGCAAGAGAGAGAAAATTCGAATTCTTGAAAAGAAGTAGTGGAGATTTAATGCACTGGCTAAACTTAGCCTCTTTCTAGAATTCGAATTCCCTATATGAGCTGAAGGTTTTTCATTTCTCTTCACCAGTTGAGGAAATTCGAATTTGCTCTGAAGTTTTGTGTTGCAGTGAGTTGCTGAGGCTGAAGTTCGAAGTTTGTTGAAGGAATTTGCAGAAGTTTAAAGTTGCAGTGCAAGTGAGAAGTTCAAATTTGTTGAGGCAAGTTGTTGAAGCTAAGGAAGTGCGACTTGAAGTAGAAGTGAGTGGCTGAAGCTGAAATTTTCTAAATCATTAGAAGATTGTTGAAGTTCGAATTTAAGAGAGTCTAAGTTGCTGATTGAAGTTGGGCGATTTTCTCAAGTATTGAAGTTATTGCAGCCAACTTAGAAAATTTGCTGACAGTTTGAAGTTGCTAAGTTTACTTGCCAGAACTTACTAAGTATTGAAGGTTCGAATTTGTTGAAGGAGAAATTGAGGTTTGCAGATTATATGATGCTGCAACTTCTCAAGTTTTTTAAAATCGACTGGCAGCCCCTGCATGATATTTTATTTATTTTCTATGTTAATTTGCTAATGGATGTTTATTGTTTTGTAGGATGGATGAAGCAAGGGCAACTGGCAAGGACAACAATGGTGCATCCAGACAAGCTGTCATCAAGAAGCTGAGCAAGTCTTTCATGCCATAGTCAAAGTTTACTTCGAAGTTGGCCAAGCTTGCTGACACGAACTTGGGCTCTTTCAACTTGGAGACCTTCAAGAATCGAATGCTGGGGATTGGTAATCATCAACCTTCAATCACTTCGCACAACATCATTTGAAGTGGACTATATGCAGCTGCTAGTTTTCCACCAGCTATTCAGTGCTCGGAGCTAATGATGGAGTGCGCCAATTATTATGAGACTGATCACAGATCAATTATGTCACTAGATGGTCAAGTGCTCGCCAACCTCACTCCTGTAGCTATTGGCGAAGCTTTTGGAATCCCAACACACAGGAATATGATTTACAAATCAAGAGAACGTGCTGAGCAAATGTATGCTTCTGCATTTGAGAGATGTACGGAGACGATTAATACTCGCTGGATGAGCAAACCCAAGCCCTCTCGTACGAAGCTGCCAAGGCAAATTATATCAGATGACTTGAAGCAGGAGTACTGTGATCTCATTATGATGTTGAGCAGAATTGGAGGCTGCCCACAGGCTTTTATTTTCGAGCCATGGATGTTCTAGTACATCAACCTCATGCTGGAGGGAAAAGAATACGTCAACTAGGCTGAAATGATTAGTGATAATTTGCACGAGCAGCTTCTGAGTTTGAGAAGAACAAAGACATTCTATATGGGCTCTTACATCATTTACATGCTGGCTCGTATAACAAAGTATAGAGGGATTTCATATAAAGAGCCTGTTGGTTGTGGCTCTCATCAATTCAAAATCCATGAGGCTTGTCCGCAGTTGCACTTGACAAACACCACCTATTACAAGCGTGTCAACGACGCTTTTACCATGCACATCACAAGAACACTTCAAGAGCGTATGCATCATAGGATCTCAAGGGAAGCACAAGAATTGATTGAAAGGTATGGGTGCTGGTTTGTACAATTTCCGAAGTTTTCTTACATCAAGCTGCAAGGTTTTTCCTCATATCCATATAGGCTGCCTAAGTACCCAACCAACAGGATTTTAATGTTAGAGATATTTAGGCAACTGGTTGCCTACGATAAGATTCGGAAGAGAAAGAAGGGTGGAGTTGAGTTCCCGATTGTCATGGGCAATTCAGACGAAGTCTGTCCTTCACTTCAAGCAGCTAGAGAAGCTGAGAGTGAGCTTCAGTTCTTTCATTTTTCCTATCACACCAGCAGACAGCATTATGATCCGCACAACAATATTAGATGGATACTGTCAAAGGAATTCAAACATAAGGCAAATATTGAGGATTATTGGGCTGGTGCATCAGACGAGGCTGAAGTTAGAAAGAGGATGTTCTCTAGGTTGCCATTAAGTATGATCAGGGAGTGTGAAGTGATTCCAATACCAGACCAGGTGAGTGAGGACATGAATGTTCTCCATCCAGATTATGAGGCAGTAAGGGATACTCCACTTCCACTTCCAGATTGGTCAGAATCAGAGATTGCAGATTTGGACACACTTTCCATTCCAGTCATGACATTTACCAGAGCATGGGTTGACAGGCATGTGAGCAGATTGAAAAGTAGGCTAGTTTCGTTGACTTACAATTTGATGGGAGATCACAGGACACCCACTACTAGCAGGAAGAAACAAATTACTTGAGGTTCAGAATCTCGAAGGAAGGAGCCAGTTCGACAGGAGCCTATTCAGTCGAAGCATCCAAGAGTCGTAGTTGAGTCACCCATGCCATTGGAGACATGTTCTCCAAGTATACAGGAGGTTTCACTTTTCACTGATCAAAGTAATGCATTGAATCAGGTGCAAGAGGTACATGAAGAAAATTAGCCACCACGGAGAGAGTCAGTTGGCTAGAGTGTTAATGCGCCTAGTAGGGATGATCAGCATGATGCTGAGGAGACTGCTACTAACACTCAGTTTCAGCGTGAGTTAGAGACGGCTTTGGAGGATGATATAGTTTCAGGAGATACTCAGCCACTAGAGGACGATGAGCCTCACCAGAATGATATAGAAGTTGAACAAGTCCGTGAAGTAGAAGCACAAGAACAATAGCCATTTGTTATACAGCATGTGGTACCTAATTGGCTCAGAGATAGAATGAGAAGGAGCCCCAGTGAAGAAGTTGATCCAGCAATTGAGATGGAAGAGTTTTTGAATAGGATCAGCGCGCCTCCACAAAAGAAGAGAGCACGAAAATTTTCAAAGATATCAACTGATGAGGATGGCTCTCGCACCCTTCATATGGTGGTGCCACAGGTTGATTGTGATCGAGACGAAGCAGTGCCCGAGAACTATGTGGTCACAACTTTGGAGTTAGGACGCCCCATAAGTGCACAGATTGTTGAAGAATGTGATAATTTCTATCAGGCACTCAAGGATAGATTATTTAAAAAGGAAAGTATAAGAAATTGAAGAAGGAACATAAGACATTGATAGGATACATGCAGCACTTGTCTCATCCTTGTGGGCAGGAGATTCCAGCAATAGAGCTTCCAGCTGAATTATCTAGAGATTCAGTTACCGGCTTGTTGGAGTTGAGAAAGATGGCACAGAAGGCAGATAAATGGGTTACAGGAGTTCGTGCTGAGATAGAAAAGTTCATGGAAGACCTTGCTCATGCTCACCAGCAAGCTTCCAGCATTATGGCATGTATGGAGGCAGTTGATCAGGCCTGGGGTGATGCTTTTGTTTATCAGAGCAAAGTTATTCAGCGTCTTGAGGCATTGAGGCATGTTCCTTTGCGGATGCTGATTGATAGTGGAGTCATTCAGGAGAATGATAGGTATGACTTTTCTAGATGGTACTCTTCAATGATCACAGGGCGTGGTTTCTTTGACGCAGCATAGGCGGATTCAGCTAGAGTTAGGAAGGCTATGATGAATATTGTTGACGGAGTCCTGAATACTTTGGAGGCAATCTTTGCTAGACGGTTGAATCTCGATGAGGTGACTACTGATAATTTGAGTAGGCTGGCACCTTTCTTCTCGGAGGTGAGGACCTTTGTACAGGACGACTTTGAAAACACTTCTACTTTCTCCAACTTGATTTAGAGTACGCAGGATGCCTTAGTTGCTTGGAGAAAGTCTTGCACACGGCACGAGCAGTCAGTCACGGTGTTAGAGTTTCAGCTTGATTGCATTCCACCTATTTCAGTTCAGGAGGTTGAGGCTGTACTTGCCAAGTTCATTGAGTTTGCAGCCAGAGAAAAGGAGAATGGGAATGCATTTCTGGATGATGATCTTCTAGAAGACTGATTGTGGGCATTAATTGCCTTTACTATTTTGGGAGTGAGTGGGAATCTTTGATTCATTTATTGTGCCACTCCCTATTCTGGTGGTTTTTAGGGTTAGGGCTGAGGTGGCTCAATCTAAGCCATTCTTTCGATTGTAATCCGAGCCTTCCATTGGACTGGGCAATCTATAAAAGGGGGAGTCCCCATCATTTGTAAATAATTAGAAACTAGAGGTTAGAGGGGACATCAGAGAGTAGAAGAGAGGTTGATTGTATAATTGTAGCTTAGCATAGCATAGTTTGGAGAAGGAAAGTTTTCCTTTGAAAACTTTTGTAAGAGATTGTTGTGTAAAACTTCCATAATAGAAGATCTTTTCATTGATGGTGAAATTCGTCTTTGTTATGGATAGCTAGCAAAGTTTCTTCATCCCTTTGATTCCAAGTAGCGTAAAGTAGCTTAAAGTAGAGTAATTTTCATTTCATGCAAGTAGACATTAGTTGTGGATTTGTGGCGTCAATCGAGGCAACTTCGTTCCAGTCCATACCACTAGCAACTTGTTGATGGCAAGTTTGCCTTGCGTGGTCAACTAGAGAATTTTATAAGCTTAACTTGAGTTGCAATTCATATCTTGGTATGCGTCGTCTTGACGATGTCTTGGTGTCGAATTGTAGCTTGAAAATTTCTTGCTATCCCCTTGAAGATTGCACCAACTTTGTGTAAGTTGTCCAGCGTGAGGTGGAGCAGAGTTCAGTTGAAGCTTGTTGAGATTGATCCCACATCCCACCTTAGAATAGGACTTAGAACCTTCTTACCCTTACACTCATTTCAATTCCGTTCATTTCTGATTAGTTTTAGGAAAACGTACTTTATTGCCAAATCATCCGCATCACATAAATCCCTTCCAACCATCCATTTGTTGTCAACTGCAAACCTTAAGAACAATTGTGTAAGTCCCCTCGTAAAAACAACAATTCACAACCAACCAACTGAGGGTATTCCAAAGCATTTCGGAACCTTGGAGTTGAACGTGTGATCTATCTCGCAATCTTAGCGCACGAAATACTTTGATCAAGAGAGAATGGAGTAGCCTTCGGACAACTTTGTTTTGTTCATTGGCGCGGTTACAAAAATCACATCAACAGAACTCTCATCTGGCTACTTGGTCAAAAGGCTCATAACCTCATCATGCCAACTCCAAGGAATGTGGTGATAAACCTCATGTATCATAACTGTCCATAGGTGGACTCCACTTGAATCCCATGGACAAATTGGAAAACCAATGCCTGTTGACTTTTGTTGTGCCACTCTAATAACCTTTGGAATCCAATTGAACCAAATTTCAAATTCCTGCCTCTGGAAGCAACCAATTGGAGAGAACAAAGTAGGAGATTTGCATAACTTGGACTTATCCCTTGTAGTTAGAAATATATCATACCAGCGTGAACCAGAACACCGCTTATTCAACCCACCTCTCTGTGTCATCAAGGACATAGTCATATTCTGTGTATGTAGGCTGAAAGTAAACTGATAAGTACACCTCATTATGCAATCAAGGTGAACTTCCCTGTCTACGTCAATGGAATACCAGAGTAGTGATGTGTATTCCATCCTATATTGCCATCATCAGAAGATGACTCACTACTCAAAACATGATGGATAGGTCTTGCGACCATACCATTGTTACCCTCAACAACCTTGATGGTCGAGGCTCTATCTGACAACAATAGCAAGTACCCTGATTGGATGTCTTCAAGGCCCTGCTTGATTGTCCGCAAACAAGAGGCCTTAAATCCTTCCCAAGGACCTTCTTGTCCCTCTTTAGAATTAACTTTCCAAAGGAAATATTCAATTGAGTTATCTGTCTTAGCTAAGAGAAACAAGGTTTGCTCAACTCCATCCTTGGTGACCTGCAATTGCTCCTTCCCTTCATGCCTCCTATTAGGCCAAATGTCACAATTAGCTACACAATAAGAAGTTTATGATTTGCTTCCAAGAGTAAGAAGAGTACCATCATGAATATCATTTCCCTCACAAGATGAGGTCCTACAAAACTCTCGAAAAGAAGTTGGGACAGCACTAAGGTCCAATGTGCAAGACTCAGAAGAACCCATCTTCTCTTGATAAGGCTGTCCAATAAGAATCTCTACATTACCATTGTACAGCCTTGTGCTTGATTCTTCGATGACGCTTGAACTTGTAGCCGAGCCTAATGAGTCTGCATCATCAACAATCCATTCCACACTGAGTGGTCTCCTGTGGATGTGAATGATGCCCAACATGGGTGCATGGAAAAATATATCACCGACTGTCAAACTGCTGGCATAAATCAATACAACACCCTGTAGCCTGTGAATCATGTCCATGATGAAGCAAAATGTATTACTACTATCAAAGGATGATAAAAACTCATCATCAATCCATCCTCTAACACCAAAGTGGCAATCCCAACTTCTCTTGTCCATCCCAACAACTGCTGTCGTCAAAGTGTACCCTAGTAGAACTCTGACCAACAAAGTAGGACAGCCATCAATCAATGAAGTAAGAGGTAGAACCCATGGGGTTAGGGCTGGGATACTGTAATGTCCCCTTTTCAAACCTGATCTTTCCAGTGTCCGTTGGCCTTTTCCGGAGACCCGAAGGCTAGTCGGAAGGTAAAATTAGGGTTTCCTATTTTGAAGGTTGTCTTTGCTTGGAGTTGGTGGATTCAATGGCGGATTATTTCTGGGTTTTCAGAGAGCTTCGCAGTGGTATGTTCTTCTTGGCATTCTGAGCATATTCAAGAATTTACTATTTTTAGTAAATTCTATTTTTGGCAGTTTTACAATTGGGTTCAGCATGGTTGACTTCCTACTTCAGTTTGGTCAGTTGGCTTGCTCATTTATGGCTTCGGGGCACAATTGGAGAGATAAGTTGAGCTATTTAATTGAAAGTCACGTGTTAATGTTATATTTTAACGTTGACCACCTTGGCCTAGTCTATTGACTTCATGTTGTTTTGAAAAGTGGTCTTTTGAGGGTGGCGCCTTCATTAAAGATTATTTTATAATTTATCAAAGTCAAATCAGCCTTAAGTTTGGACACATTTATTAGAGTGTTGAATTTATTTAAAAATGTCAAGTTTGAGCTTTGAAGAAAGGGACGCCATCTTTTGAAGGGATTAGGGTTTGACTCTGAAGAGAAGATTAGGGTTTCGAGAAGTCAACAAGAAATTATAAAAGGAAGACTTTGATCCTCAATTGATTATCTTTTGTCTACAGTATTGTTACTCTGCCAGAATGGTATTGGATCGCTTCGAGGAATGAAGGCCTCCTAGCTCGGGCATTGCTTCTTGCTTGCAACATAGCAACTAGTAGTGATTTATTATAGCTTTGTGATTTTCATTGGGATTTGTGCATTGTAATCAGCATTGTGGCTAATTAGTTTCTGTTTTTGCATATTAGAGGTTTCCAGATATTGCATTTTAGCTACAGCAGATTTGTGTTTTTATTCGTAAATCAGAAAATATCAAAAAGATTGTTCTGGGTATTGCATTTTCCATTCTGTCTAGGCAAGGCGCCCATTTGTGCCAATTTGTAGAATTTTTAGAGAAGCATCTAATTTTTAAATGTAAATCGCCCCTCTTGCTGGGCCGTACCTCCTTGAGCTGCATTGGGTTTCGTGCATTAAATAAATAGGGTCTTTTGAGTGAGTCTCAGTGTTCTAATTTGGTCACCATATTACTAGAGCCATTATGCAATTCGTCTCATGAGAATTGATGAAGTTTTGAGCAAGTTGTGAGTGGATTTGTGAAGTACAGGGCTGCTGTTCGTGCACAAGGAAATCTGGACTGTCATAAACCAGAATTTGAGGTTGGTCTGTTTAGTGCCTTTTCAGATCTAAGCTTCATTCATTCAGTAAAGGAAACTCTTACATATTGTTGCAGCTTGATTTATAAGTTGATTCACATTTCTAGCAAGATATTATCATTCACATTGTAAACTGGCAGTAGTACTGACAGTAGGGTTATTCTTGCTCATCATAGTTTGTAATGTTCAGCTTTCCGTTCAGTATTTGCTACTGTATTTAACTTACCTCCGCCCTATGGTAGCTACTCTCCCACTCTGGGTCAGAAAGCACATTCTGGGTGTTGAGTACTTTCAGCATTTCAGTTATTTCTTTCAAGCACTGTAATCTGTTTGAAGGTTCTTTTTGCTCATCAACTGGTGAATTGGAGAGATATTTCGAACAAAGGATGGTTTAATGTTGGTTTGGAGTCTCTTGAGAAGATGTTTTCAGCCTTGGTCATGAGCAATTGTTCTATTATGGACGCTGATTTTCAGTATTGCAGCAACTGTTCAGTTCATTGCATGATGATTTTCCTAAAATCAGATTTTGAGAGGTTCATTTTAGTTTTCATAGGCAGCTGGTACATTCATTCTTCCTCTTCTCAATCTTTTTTCAGTAATGGTTTATGGCCTCAAAAGTGGGAAATGATGCTCCATAGTGATTTGGACCAGATTTGGATAGTGTTTAAGTTCCTTTCCAGTGATTTACTCTATACAATTTCTTGCACTAGTGTTTGGGGCAGCGAACCCTTGCTTGTTTGGGTTCAACTATTTGAGACTTTTGAGATTTTAGTGGGAGTTTTCATAAATTTTCTTGCATATATTAGAATTATTCAGAAGAGGCATTATACATCCTTGAGGAGCTTTGATGATGCGGCTGTTATGAACATGCAAAGGGCTGTTTATTCTTTTACAAATAGCTATGATGGAGTTACCTTTGTTGATGTGATATGGTTTGACGCTTTGAGCAGTGATGTTGATGAGAATATCTTTGAGTTGTTTAGAGTAATCTTCTTTATTCTCAGGATGGTGATTGACATTAACATCGCAGATGTTAATTCCTCAGAGATTATTGGGCATGAGATGCTGCTAGATTTTGATTCCATTCTTTCCATGTTTTTCAGTTTGAATTTTAGGCATGTTATCTCCTTGAGGTTGCAGGGATGGTTTATGCAGTTCTGGTGCAGTGATTTCATTCGTGTGTTCAGAGTAGAGCAGCATCAGCATGATGGAACCTTTCCGAGATGGACTTGGGACCCTGGGATCCTACATGTTTGGTGGGATCAGTTTGGAGTGTTGTGGCATTGCTTGAGGACAAGCAATTTTGGGAAGGGCGAACTGTAATGTCCCTATTTTGGCCATACACTCTTCTTTGACTGATAGCCTATTTCTGGAAATCCGTAGGTTGATCAGAAGTGAAATTAGGGTTTCCTTGCTTGGAGATTTGTGGCATTTCTAGGTATTTACTATTTTTAGTAAATACTAATTTTGGCAGTGGTTCAGTTGTCAGCCTTCATTAAGTCATTTTCAGTTGGAGTAGTTGCTTGGGTTTGATTTTGGCTTTAAAAAGCATTATTTTGGTGAAATAATATATTTCAAGGCATTAATGTTTTAATTTCAAGTTGACCCCTTGGCCTAGTTCATTAACTTTAAGTTGTTCTTAAAAGGTGGTCATGAAGGGGGACGTCATCATGGAGGATAAATTTAATATTTAAAGTCTTTTAATGCCTTGGGAAAAGTGGACGCCTTTTCTTGAAGATATTCTTTTAAAAATAGAGTTTATTTGTGCCTTGATAAAGTGGATGCCTTTTTGAGAAGTTGGAAGGTTTCTGGAAATTTGAAGAGTCTCATGTGACTTTTGGCGTACTTCCTTGAGGAATTGAAGAGTCTTCTACTCTTCTATAAAATGAATGCTTTGCTTCAGCATTGACATCCAATATTTTTATGCTAATGTTATGCTGTCGAAATGACAACTTGTTTAATACTTCGAGGGATGCTTACCTCCTAGTTCCAATCCAATTTCGTGTTTGAAATACAACACCTAGTTGGTCATTTGCTGCTTCTCAAATCAGACTAGCAGATTGAGCTCAATAGTTGAAGATTTTGATGAAATTTCCAGTTTTGAAGTTGCTGATACAGTCACAGTTGAAAGTGGTTTTTGCATACAGATTTTGGAGTGAATTTAATTTGCTTGTGGGTACTTTTCCAGTCCATTCCTACACCCAAGGCGACCATCTTTGGAGAGTTTCAGATTTTAGTTTTGAGTTTATGATTTTTACTTGTCAAAATTGCCCTTGCTCAAGGTCGTACCATTTTGGAACATTGGGAATTGTGCTAGAAAATAATACTTATCATTTGTTGTTGTTTCTTCATCATGGAATGGGCGCCTATCTTCCAGGAGATCATTGCAACTGATTTCACGTCATTTGGAGGTAAATTGACCAAGTTATGAGCATTTAATGAATTCACAGTTTGCTGATTTGAATTTCCAGAATTCTGATTTTTATATCAGACTGTTATAATTCTCAGTTTTGGTCTTATACTTCAGTTTTGGAGTGTTATATGTTTGTGAAAGTTCATACTTCTTGTTCTAAGGTTCATTCCTATCATTGTAATTTGTAATCTCAAGATAGTTTAATTTTGTAAAGGTTGAGATTAAGCATTACTAATCCAACCATTTCCAGCTCCGCAATTACTTCTACCGCTTTATTACAAATCACCGGATGGTTTATCGCTGTGGATAACTGGATGGTAACTCTCTTTGTACCCACTGCTAGTGGGAGAATCCCCACACTGGTGGATGTTCGCAACAGATGACCTGTTTTTAATTGTAATATTTTCCCCACCGCTTGGGTGGTAGTGTGGAAATGCTCTTCATGGCTGGTTATCCGCCTATCAGTTTCTAGTTTTCAATTCAACACTCCGTCATATGTTAGCACCTCGCCCTCAGTGGGATCTTGAGTGCACATTCTTGACGTTGAGTAGTTTTCTTCAAGTATTTTCATTTAGCTCCTCCGCCATATGACAACACCTATCCCTCATTGGGGTTGAGTGTGCATTCTTGGTGTGAGTTCATTTCAAGTTCAGTTTTCTTTTGGAGCTAACGCTAACCGAGTTGCTTAAGTGCTGGTTATGTGTGTTATTTCATCGAAAAAATTGGTTAGCATATTTCAGTGGTATCAGAGCAGAAGACCCTGCCATCCTGTGGCAGTTTGCAGTTGTGTATTAGATGGGTGACAGAGATCTCTAGTACTACATCGATAGTTAGAGCAGATTTTAGTTCAGCTCCTTGTGGTATCCAGAAGTTGGCAGTTAGGCATGGCTAATGAAGAAGAGATGAAGTTGGCAGAGACTCTCTTTATGGTTGGAAAGAGACTTGGTAAAGAATTTCAGTCAAGAGAAGATGAACAAAACATTCTTCATTTGTTAGAACAATGTTTGAGACAAGTGAAGCAATCACCTTCAGAGAAAATGGAGTTGGCACTAGCTCCTACAGTGAATTTTTTGAATCAGCCCTATTGGTTGGGGCATCCTGATGAAGAAACCAAGCTACTGATTTCTTCCTGTTTCATGGAGATAATAAGAATTGTAATTCCCCAATTGCCCTATGATGACAAAACTATGAAGACCATATTAAATATGATAGTGGAAAGTTTTCAAGACCTTGATGAAATTGATAGCAATCAATACTCCAGAAGAGCTACTATATTGAAGATCTTTTCTGAACTCAAAACAAGTATTTTGCTGGTTGAATTGGGTATGCAAGATCAAATACATTATTTGATCCATTACCTCTTCATTTCAACTTGGAGTGAACAAGAAGAGGATGTAGTTGCAGCAATGAGAAACATTTTAATTTTAACTATCAATGAGATGGATGACATTCCAAAATCCGTCTTAACTTTTCTGTTAAACATTCATGAACAAGAAGGAAAGGATTCCTCTACTGCTGATATGTTGATAAGAGATTTGTTCATTCAGTGTGATAGAAAATTGAAGCCACACATGAGGAAGATAGAGCAGAAAAATGAGGTAGTCATTAATGCAGAAGTCGGAAATAAAATATTGTTTCTCAATGATTGTAAGGTTGTTTCTCAAGAAATACCTATTGATATGCAGTTGTCCGCACATGTTGAGGGTGAGTGTAGGGAGGCAACATCAATTTTGAATACATATGAAGAATTTATGACAAGTGACCAAGAAGATTTCTTTGGTATGTATGTGGATGCTAATGATAAAATCAGCAACACATCTATTCATGATGGGTTTGTTGAAGATAAAAATGATAAATTAATCAAAGCAGCCAGCTTTGATGACTCTTATTTCCAGTATGATGACGGTGGCGAAGGCGGTATTGAGCTTGATCATCAAACTAAGCTCTTGGAGGAAGTTACTGATGAAGATTTCAGTTTGAATGGAATGAGGAGTGACTCATTCAATGAGTCAACAATCCAAGAGGAGCATGAAGATCTTGTTCCTGTTGATCATTACAATCAACCCTTTTGCATTTGGGATCCTGGTGAGATGGCACCAAGGTATGTTAAAGAACTTGAGTGGGATAAATTTCCCTTTGATCCTGATAAAGTTCAAAATTCATTTTGTATTTCAAGCTATGAAGTCAATGGAGAAGACGTCGTTGATGAAGAAGCTTGTTTAGCAAAGCTCCATAAAGATTCCTTTGAGGTAGTATTAGCCACTAAAGCAGAGTATGTTGCTACCAAGACTTTAAGAGAATCAATCAATAATGATTCATTGTTTGAAAATATTGCTGTTAGGAAGGAAGCTGATTTTGAGAATCAAGTCAAAGAAAATAAATCAGAAAAGTTGATGTTTGATGAGCAAAGCTTCTTTGCTGATTTTGATCATGGGCCTAAAGAGCTGCAAGTTTTGAAGGATAACTTAATGGTTTCAGAAGAGAAAATTGTTAAAGCATTATCAAGATTTGATAGCACACACAATTTTGTTGAAGAACTCTACTGGAAGTCACAGTTTGAAGAGAGACAAAATGGAGTTAAAGGAGTCACCCTATCCAAATTGCAAACTATCAAAGAAGCATTGGAATCATTAAAGATAGATTATTTGCATTTGCTCTCAGATAGGGATAATGCCATTAAGTTTGCGGAAGAGACCTATGATGCCTACCAAGAGAGGGAGAAAGAGGTTGATCATCTTTACCTTGATCTTTCCTTAGCTCATCACTCTTTATGCAAGGGAGAAAATCAAACTCCTATTGCAGCCACACTTGAAGGACAAGAAGCTGATACAAGGATTATGGAGATCAAGCAAATAGTTGAAGGTATTAATGAACTCCATAATGATGAAACCTTGCTTAATTTTAAGGAGATTCATGAAGATGATGGTAATTGGAAGGTAAATCAAGAGTGTGAACTCTTGAGTTGGAAAGAGAACTTGCCTCAAGAAGTGATAGCTTGCAGCCATGAGCTTGAATCAACAAAGTGCATGTTAGCGAATGTTCAGTTGGGTGTAATGGAGGTAGGAGACCAGCTAGTTGATTTCAAACTTCTCAAAGAATGTAGGGACGAGATATATTCTGTGATTGATAATCCTCCAAGCTTGCTTGTAAGTGAATGCATAAGAGGTTTAGAGAATTCAGTCTCCATATGGGAAGTGTTGATTCATGACGACTTCCCCATCTTTGACACCAAGTTGATTAAAACAGTTTTGGTAAGACAACACATGCCTGAATTTATCCTTTATGAGAATGCTCACACTATCTTGGTGGAGATTTGAAAATGTCTTTAAGGCCCCTTGTTTAAGCTTTCTTGGATAACTTAATGTTTACCAAAAAGAATAAAAGGAGTTGATTGGTTCAAAATTTGGTGAAAATGTATGAGGAAGGCATCAAACTTTCAAAATAATGGTGCTCAAGCCATTGATGATTCATTTGTTTATCAACAAATGGATAGAGAAATTTTGGCAAAGAATGTTTTTGTGTTGGAATCAAGGGGTGTTTCCACCCTTGTGTTCGAGCAATTTTCAAGATGAATGTGGATTTTCAATATGCAAGCGCCCTCTTTTTGAGATGATTTGAAAATTTGCTATTCTTGAAACTGGAGGAGACACTCCATTGCAACAGAACGAGTGAAGATTCTAGACTTTTAAATGAAGTTTTGTAAATGAACCTAAACAAAATTTAGACTTAAAATTTTCTAGTGATGATGGGGATCCAGTCCTTTGAGGGAAGGGAATTGAGGACAAAAATGTTTTAACTCATTAATGTTGATGTTTTCATGCGCCTACATGGGTTTATAAAAAACTCTAAGTCTTGAGTGCATTTTACCTTGATTTGCCTTGGAGAAGTGTTGTGTACTATTTCAATGCATGGGAATTTCAGTTGAGTACATGTCAAATGTCAATATGGCTTTATGGAGATTGTTACAAGTAGAAAGAGGAATTTTTTGAAGGTTCTTTTTGCTCATCAACTGGTGAATTGGAGAGATATTTCAAACAAAGGATGGTTTAATGTTGGTTTGGAGTTTCTTGAGAAGATGTTTTCAGCCTTGGTCATGAGCAATTGTTCTATTATAGACGTTGATTTTCAGTATTGCAGCAACTGTTCAGTTCATTGCATGATGATTTTCCTAAAATCAGATTTTGAGAGGTTTATTTCAGTTTTCATGGGCAGCTGGTCCAGTCATTCTTCCTCTTCTCAATCTTTTTTCAGTAATGGTTTATGGCCTCAAAAGTGGGAAATGATGCTTCATAGTGATTTGGACCAGATTTGGATAGTGTTTAAGTTCCTTTCCAATGATTTATTCTATACAAATTCTTGCACTAGTGTTTGGGGCAGCGAACCCTTGCTTGTTTGGGTTCAACCTTTTGAGACTTTTGAGATTTTAGTGGGAGTTTTCATAAATTTTCTTGCATATATCAGAATTATTCAAAAGAGGCATTATACATCTTTGAGGAGCTTTGATGATGCGGCTGTTATGTACATGCAAAGGGTTGTTTATTCTTTTACAAATAGCTATGATGGAGTTACATTTGTTGTTGTGATTTGGTTTGATGCTTTGAGGAGTGATGTTGATGAGAATATCTTTGAGTTGTTTAGAGTAATCTTCTTTATTCTCAGGATGGTGATTGACATTAACATCGCAGATGTTAATTCCTCAGAGTTTATTGGACATGAGATGCTGCTAGATTTTGATTCCACTCCTTCCATGTTTTTCAATTTGAATTTTAGGCATGTTTTCTCCTTGAGGTTGCAGGGATGGTTTATGCAGTTTTGGTGCAGTGATTTCATTCGTGTGATCAAAGTAGAGCAGCATCAGCATGATGGAACCTTTCTGAGATGGACTTGGGACCCTGGGATCCTACATGTTTGGTGGGATCAGTTTGGAGTGTTGTGGCATTGCTTGAGGACAAGCAATTTTGGGAAGGGCGGACTGTAATGTTCCCATTTTGGCCATACGCTCTTCTTTGACTAATAGCCTATTTCCGGAAATCCGTAGGTTGATCAAAAGTGAAATTAGGGTTTCCTTGCTCGGAGGTTTGTGGCATTTCTAGGTATTTACTATTTTTAGTAAATACTAATTTTGGCAGTGGTTCAGTTGTCATCCTTCATTAAGTCATTTTCAGTTGGAGCAGTTGCTTGGGTTTGATTTTGGCTTTAAAAAGCATTATTTTGGTGAAATAATATATTACAAGGCATTAATGTTTTAATTTCAAGTTTACCCCTTGGCCTAGTTCATTAACTTTAAGTTGTTCTTAAAAGGTGGTCATGAAGGGGGGCGTCATCATGGAGGATAAATTTAATATTTAAAGTCTTTTAATTCCTTGGGAAAAGTGGACGCCTTTTCTTGAAGATATTCTTTTAAAAATAAAGTTTATTTGTGCCTTGATAAAGTGGAAGCCTTTTTGAGAAGTTGGAAGGTTTATGGAAATTTGAAGAGTCTCATGTGACTTTTGGCATACTTCCTTGAGGAATTGAAGAGTCTTCTACTCTTCTATAAAATGAATGCTTTGCTTCAGCATTATCCAATACTTACTATTTATAGACAACTCATAGTCCAGTGTTTGAGTTGTCATAAATAGAGCATTGAGCTAATATTGAGACAGAAGTTGCTGAGCTTTTTTCATAAGCTTTTGAGGAATGACTAGGTGACCATCTTTGGAGAGTTTCATTTTAGATTGAACTTGAAAATGCCCTCAAAGGACCAAAATTTTGTGCAAGAAAATAATGAATGGAATGGGCCCAATTGGAGATGTGAGATTTCAAGTCAAGTGACCAAGTTATGAGCATTTAATGAATTCTTTGCAAGAAGGAATAAAGTGTTGAGAAAGAGTTTTTCTATACCTTTTGCTTGTGGTTCCATCATTGTTTTGTAAGCAGATTTAATTTGTAAAGGTTGAGAAAGCATAGCTGAAACTTACTCTTTGTCTTCCCCTTGGCCGTCCCTCCAATAGTCCCAGAGCTCTATGTGCCCGGCAACATCTTAAAAATGTCTTCATGCTGGTTAAGAAGAGTTTCTAAAAACACTAGAGCACCTTCAGTGGGACATAGTCAAAATTTGATGATTATGAAGAAGTTTGCTAAGTAGCGTATCTGCCAGAGGGGGTTGGTAAGTAAAGTGCATTATAAGGTTTTGAATCTTCTTTTGTTTGTTTTGCAGCTGCCAAGAACTTGGGGTGATGGATCAAGTATTTCTCAAAACAATTGGAAGCATAGCTCCATGATGGCTCAACATAAGGAAGATAAGAAGGATTGAAATTTCTCCCCAAAGACCTAGCATGCACCCAACTTGGGGAGGCATTAAGGAGGATGGTCGAGTCAGTAGGAAAATGAAGGAATGAAAGTAGAGTTAGAGATCATCTCTCAATTAAAAGACATGGATATTGAAGGAGAAATAGAGAATGAATGGTACTTCTCAGGTATTGATTGTGTTCTCCAGCACACTTTGTGCAACTCAAGATGAATGGCATAAATCACCACCACACAGGAGAAAGAAGTAGTCGTCTTGGAGCTTAGATTGAGAACATGCCTGCCATATCAGTCCAAGAAGTGGAAGCTATGATGATCAAATTAATCGAGTTTGCAGTCAAAGAGAAGGACAGTGAGAACGTGTTGCTGAACGAGAATCTTCTGGAAGACGATGGTGGACATTAATGGCTCATTATGACTTTAGGAGAGAGTGGAGAATCTTTTGCTCATTTATTACCCCACTCCTCTTTGTGGCGGTTTTTAGGCAGAGTCTTGACTAGGGCTTATGTGGCTCAATTTGAGCCCTTCATTGTAATTCAATCTGAGTCGTCCACTGGATGTGGCCAACTATAAAAGGGGCATCCCCCCTCGTTTTTAAAACATTAGAGATTAGAGATAGATCATAGAGTTGAGATAGAGCATAGAGAGACAGATAGCTTAGGTTGATAGCATGGTATAGATTGAAGAGGAAGGAAATTTTTAAAATTGAATGCTTTGTAAGTTGTTGTGAACATTCTCATAATAAAAAGAGTTATCATTGCTTGTGGTTCCATCTTTTGTTGTGGGTAGCTAGCGAGGCTTCTTCGTCCCTCCAATTCGCCTAGTATCTTAAAGTAGCTTAGAGTAAAATAGATTTTATTTCATACAAGTAGATGGTAGTTGTGGAATGTGGTGTTTAATTTGAGCAAGCTTTGCTTATCCATACCACTAGCGGGCTCACCGATGGTGGGTTTGTCTTGCATGGTCAACTGGAATATCGTGGACCTAACTTCAATTTCGGTCTGAATGTTGGTATGCGTCGTTGTGATAGTATATGCATGTTGAATCGTGATTTGAGTATCTTTAGTTACTCCTTTGAAGATTGCACCGATTATGTGGAAGTTGTCCAAAGTCAGGCAAAGCGGAGCTTGGTTGAAGTTTGCAAAAGTTGATCTCCACGTCCTGTGCCTAGAATAGTCCATAGCTTTTCTAATCCCTGCAACCATTCAATTCAGTACTTTTCTGGTTAGTTGAGGAAATCCCACGCTTCATTGACACATCTTTCGAATCTTGTGAAAACCCCTTTCTCTTTGAGCTTCAACTGAACAATTACGTAAGTCCTCCTTGAAATACCAGCAAATCACATCAAGCCAACTAAGACTATCCACTGCATGAAGGAACCTTGGAGTTGAGTGCATGATCTTTCTAGCAATCTTAGCATGCAGGAGAATTTGTTCAAAAGAGGATAGAATAGCCGTTGGGAAACTTTATTTTGTGTTGGTGCGGTTATAAAACACCCGCAACACTACTAACTAAAGTAAAGACCAATAGATCTACATCCACAAGACATGGTTAAACATATGAACATCACACTACTACCAAAAATAAATTATTAAATAATATACAACACTAAAACATAGAAAAATGGAACGTAGGTCCTAAATGTAAAGAACCTAGGATGCAAGGGGGGATTTTTCCAAGTTACATTAAGATGTAGATCAACAGGGTGAAAAGATTGACTATCAACCATTAAAGTGAGCCAATCAGACCTAATGCATTGGAAATGATTTGGAATGATTAAGCTAATTAGACTATATGCCTTAATATGTAAATTGCAAGATCCCAACAATTGACAGATGGAAACAATAATTTGTAGGTGGATCTGGGAAGTGCAGAATGATATCTACCAACCCAAAAAAGTTGGTTTCAAGCACTATAGGAGGATTGGGTCGCCTTAGGGTGAATGGGTTCTTTGTAGGGATGTCCTGATCAACTTTTGGGGTCCTCTGCTGTTGGATCTGAGCTTTGAATTCCTGCCTGCAAATCTGTCGGAACACTGTCGGATATTTCTGTAATTGAATTTTCGTGGTTTGACAAGAGGTATGACAACAAATGCAACAATCGAGAATTTGTCTTCAATCTTTTTCAACCCGAGATTTGCACATTCACAAAGAGAGGAAATGTTGAGCCATTTTAGAGGCTTGCCTCATTCAAACCTCGTGTAAGTGTTTCCACTTCTACAATGGCAAAATGTCAATGATAAATGATAATTGAAAGAAAGGAATGATGAAACCACAAAATGCTGCAACTCACCACCCTTCAATGGCTTCCTTGAAGGACTGAAGTCATACACATCACCTCAAGGATTTGGATCTTGTTTTGCTTGAATGTTTGAATGCTTTGGAGGCCTAAAACAAGGGTTAGCCTTCACAAAACCATGATAACATGAACTCACATACACTTTAACCTAATGTTTGGATCTTGAATTGTTGCAATAAAGCTCTTGAAATGCTACTCTTGACAATAATGCTTGATCATAAATTCTTCTAATTTCCTTCTAGTTTCAAATGGTGAAAAAACTGGGTATTTATAGGCATTTATCCAATTTCCCGAAAATTAAATTCCAAAAGCCAACACTTGCAATTTGAATTTTGAATGTTAAAATGCTGCCAACATGTCCAAAAATGGGCCCTGGCTAGGAAGGGGAACCCATTTTCCCACAAATGGGTCTTAGCCCAAATTTCCAAGACAACAAATGTTGGGGGCAATTTAATGATTGGTTGCATTTGTTCAGTGCTTGCAATTCGTTAAAAAGTGGTGCAAATGGGCTTTGGAATACATAATTTAAGGCAATTAGAGGGTCAATTAGGCTCATTAATTTAGGAGTGAGCAAAACATAGTGTGAAATTGTTAAGGTATACAATTTTCTACACTACAAACACTATTACTTAATGAATAACAAACATCAATTGAAAGTTTAACAAAGTTACTCAATTCAATTTATTTCATGAAATCATAGTTACACAATCACTTTTGTTGAACAATGGCTTTTTTAGCATAAGCATGATTTCCACCAACATTTGTCAAAAAAACAAAAACAGTAAATTCGCTTCAAAGTTTAAATGATAACCTTTGTAGCATAAGTCTCTCAGCAACTTTCATTATAGATTATGTGCTAAAGGCACATATTTATTGGCCCCTCAAAGATAGCATTTAGAGATTAAATAGTAATAAAATAATCTCATTAAAGCTTTGATTTAAAGCAACCCTAATCTATCCACTGTAAGGAGGAAATAAATCACTCAAATAGCTTAAAATAGGCTCTTCCCTGCTTTAAATCTACTTTCTTCTCATTATAGGTGACCTTTGACAGGGAATGGCCATGAATTGACCTGTTTTGCTTTAAAAGACTTTAAGATGGTACTGAATCTGATCTTAGATGATTTGTCTTTAAGTGGGTAGAGTTTTTGGGTGGCTTTTCCACGAAGAAAGTGCACCACATTGTGATATATTTTTTTTTTGACTTAGGCAACTTTCACATAAAGGGATGCCACCTTTGGCACATTTTTTTGATATGGAAGTGCACAAAAATAAATTGTTAAATGATATACAAAACTTTTAATGAATAACAAACATCAATTCGAAGTTTGACAAAGTTCCTCAATTGAATTTACTTCATGAAATCACAATTACACAATCACTTTTTGTTGAGCAATGGCTACTACAAGATAAACATAACTTCCACCAACATTCATCAACAAAAATACAATAAGTTCACTTCAAAGTTTGAATGAAAACTTCTGCAACATAAGTCTAGTATCAGCTTTCATTATAGATTATGTGCTCAAGGAACATATTTATAAGTCCTTTAAATATAGCCTTTAGAAATCAAATATTAATATAGTGATCTCATTAAAGCTTTGCTTTAAAGCAATCCTAATCGTATCCACAATAGAGAGGAAATAAATCCCTCAAATAGTCTAAAATAGGCTCTTCCCCACTTTAAATCAGATTTCTTCTCATTATAGGCCAGCTGTAACAAGGAATGGCCATGATTTGATGTGTTTTGCTTCAAAACACTTTAAGATGGTGCTGAATCTAATCTTGGATGATTCATCTTTAAGTGGGCAGAGTTTTTGGGTGGCTTTGCCACCAAGAAAGCGCACCATATTGTGATATATTTTCTTTTTTATTTAGGCACCTTTCACTTAAAGGGTTGCCACCATTGGTGCAATTTTTTGCTAATTATGCCATTGTGAAAGTGTGCCATGCCTTATGTTCTTTTGATAACCCTCTGCTAGGTGCAATTTCACAATAAACCTACCACTTTGGGCAAATTTTTCTGAGGGCGTCATCATTTGAAAAGAGTGACTTTCAATGTGTTTAATTGTTGTGTGGTTCACTAAGGTCATTGCCCAATTAGGCACAATTTTCCTATGATTTTGCCACCTCAAAATTGGCACTGAAACTATCTTGTCCTCTTTAACACTTGGCGCAATTTCCTAGTGAGCTTGCCACCTTTGACAAGGTTTTAAACTGGCTTGGTCATTCAATTAGTACACCCTTCCTCACTAAAACATTTTTTTGTACTTTTGAAAATATTTTTAGCTCCTTGCCACCTGTCATGATGGTTGGCAGAACTTTTACTAGCAAAAGCCACCAAAAACTGCAGCTATCCATCTTTCAAGTTACCTTGGTGCAGTTTCATATCACTCCTAATCTCTTTACAGCAGGAATTTTGTTGATTGAGTCCACCTAATAGTGTGTCATGTTGTCAACTGATGGTTTGTGATGTGCTTGCATTCTTAATCTCTCATTGTCTTTATGAATGATGGTTGAATTATTCTTAGATTTCTGCCATGTTGGTTGCTCTCTTATGCTGATCTGTTCTTATTTCTCTAATCCATCCCCATCGTCAATTGCTACTTCCATCTTTAGTTACTTGATACTTCACCATTGGCTACTCTTGATCAGCTTGAAGTGATTTGTTTTACCCTAAAAAAATCATTAGTTTGAAAGACTAGGATGAATGCTATGAGACAATCTTCGTACACTAATTGGGCGAATAACAATTGAATTGGAGTCAAACTCAAGAATTAACTAACAACAAATTGACTAAAAGAGGGATGAAGACTAAGTTTTGTAGGGGTACTAACAAGCAACATTTAAGATATAAGCCCTCTTGATGGCTTTCGATCTCCTTCTACTTGTGGTCCTTGGGACATTTCTGTTTGAAGGTTGTTTTTACAGTTTTTGGTGTGTGTACATTTGGCATATGTTTGTTAAACGCCCACTTATGGGTGGCTCTTGCATTGTATGATAGAGCTTGTTGGAGATTAATGTTGCATTGTTTGTTATCCTCCAAGTCTTGTGTGAAGCACCTTTGTATTAATGCTTGAATTTTAGGATGATTGTTGAGTGTGTGTAAGATCTTTGTTATCAATTTGGCTTTTGTGAGTGGTTTATTTGAAGCCAATTTATGCTTAGTTGTATGGAGTTGTTATGGAGGTAGTTTTTAATCGGTTGGTTGTGCAGCAGAAGTGGTGTGGCAATTTCCTACTCTCTTTGGCTCTTTTTCATGGCATGTCACAAGAAAGCTAAGGTGTCTAATGACCTACGGCATAAAGGAGCTGTTTCAACTTTCAGATAGTCATTGGAAACATTTTTTCGCTGCTAGACACTAGTGTTTGCTAGGTTTTGTAAAGTTAGTGCTTAGTGAGTCAATTTTGGGAGCACAAGGTGGTCCCACGTCCAAAGTAATGGCTAGGAAGGATTTTGTGGGGAGATTGGTGCTTTGTGCTCCTAATGCCTCAATTAGGGTTTGCTTGCTTTAGATGGTGCTTCGTGACCTCTAAAATGTCTTTCCTGCACTCCCCAATGAGCTAATTCTGGGTGGAGATGGTGTTAAGAATGAGATGGATAAGGAATTATGGAGCAATTCCCTCAAGGTCAAAGACGTACACATTTCAAATATTGAAACATGAGGTGTAGGTGTTTTAGAACTTATTGCATAGATATTAGTAAGGTTATGCTAGGATTAATGAAATCCATGAGGCAAGTGGAAATCTTGCATGGGTTTCACTTCTCTACTTAAAATAATACGGCAAGACTAGGAGGAAAAATGGTGGGAGGAAATGGCAAAGTGGAGCAAAGCTAAAGCTTCTAGGATGCCAGTGGGAGGTTGGTTGATATTTTGTTGCTTGCTGATTTCTGGTGTGTATCTCTATGTTTCTAGCTGTGAGTATGCTGTCTAGAGTGTGTGTGGTGTCAAACTCGACTTTTACATTCCTATATTGCATCTAGTATGGTTGGCACATTGTTATTGTGGTTTTTGTTGGTTGGTAGGCCTTTGGATTTGATCTAAGAGTTGTGTTTTGTTATGGTTGTAGTAGCTGTTACAGGCCTTTGTTTACATTATGCTCTTCCTTTTTGGTTTTTATACCAAAAGCATTATTGTACTTGCTTTGATATTTCTCAGGTGGGATCCCCAATAGGATCCCCCAACTACTTGATCTTAAAAAACAGATATACTATCTATGGAGATCACAGCTCTTGGAGTGTGATAAATTAATGAGTAACCAAGTAATTGATCTGCTCTAATTGTTTAGTTATAATTATTGAACTGTTCAATTATTTGGTAAACTGCTATAATTTGTACAAAGAGTAGAAGTAAAAGATAAATAAAATAACAAATCAATTGAACCATGTTTCATTTAATCCAACTATAGAATGGTATTTCGTAATGGCAATGTAATATCCCTTGCTACTTCTGATCTAAGTTTTTAGCTCTCAAGGAATATTGTAAGGGTTACCAAAATGCAAAACAAGATCTTGATTACTATATCCTTCTAACACTTTAGGATTTTTCACCTAAAGGAGAGGAAATAGATCAAAATATCAATGTTTACACTTCTTAAACCACTCTAGAAAATTCCCTTCAAATCTGGCCTAAGTTTGCCTCAAGGAATTATGTCAAACACTTCACTTGCAACCCCTTAACTAGCTGTTTCTAAGTTTTCAGTTTGTTGCTTGTCTTCAAATGGGCTTACAAATAAGTTTAATTGCTAGCAAACAACTCTTCGATATCTAGGCAATGATCTAGAATGATAATGCAATTATTGTCTTTTAGAATGAAAATACATGAACATCTTCATAGGAATTATGCACCTACAGCCAAGTGACATTTTTACAAACACTTGGCATGCATTCTAATATACTGATTATAAAGATGCAAACTTTGCTTAATACAACAAATATTCGATCTGCAACTTATAGCTCCTTATTATGAAATGAAATCTTGTACAATGCAACTATTAAAGGCCAAGACTCTTGGCATTACAACATATGCAACTTCTACAATTTTTTAGTACAAATGGCTGCCATGATAATAATACTAGAATGCAATATCTATGTAGAAAATGACTAGAGGAACCTGATACAAAATTCGTAGATGAGCTGAAGACTTGATAGCAATCCTTGTTGATGAAGAAGACACTCCAAAATGATAAAATCGACCTCCTATATGTGCCGCCCTTGTTTTGGACCAGATTGCTTGAAATAAATTATGAGCAGCTCCTTTCGTCCTCCATAAGCTCCAAATATCATTTATAAATCTCAAGGAATGGTGTGCCAAGGTCCTAGAAGGAAATCGATGCAATCCCAAGTCTTCAAGAAAGAAATCGTGCCCTTTCAAGTCTGCAGATATGAGACTAGAAATTATATCAGACCACTGTTCCCTGTAATCAGACTTCTATCTTCCTCCAAAATTGATGTCTTCTATGCTACCAATTGCTGCAAGTGACCACTAATAACTACAGCTGATATGCAACAACTCCTCAATCGAACCAACACTAAATTGGCCTTTGGCCACAATTTTAGCACAAGTGAAAGGACTGATTTATCCTCTCCAATCAGCAACCCTTCGGAGGATATTTCACCACCTCAGTTATGCAATCCATGGAAGTTTTCGTTTCCAAAGATTAATAGATGAAAGTGCAGAAACCCTAGGCTCCACAATGGACATATCAAATCAATACCAAATTCTCTGGACTATTTCAAATGAGCCCTTAATATCTCTTTAATACTTTCTTATGAGCGCTCAAACACTTTTCTTGCCAATGTGGGATAAAAGATATATTATTATTTTAGTGACTTTATGAAATAATATTTTATTTAGTCACTTTAATTAAATTAATTAATTATAAAGTCACCCTTTTAATTTTAATTTATTTGATTACTTAATAAATAATTAATTTAATTAATTTCTCCTTATTTCACCACTTAGCCTTCAGAGAATAAGGCTAAGAAATCACACTGAAAAAGCTATGAAAATGGAGACATTACAGCCCACCACTCCTGAAATTGCTTGTCCCCAAGCAATCTCAACTCAGGATGCTGTAAGATCTCCTCTCTCCCATGTAGCATCTTCAACCGGCAAGTCCCTCCATTTGATCAAATATTCTCTGATAATCCACCTCCACAATTGTCTCTCCCTAACATCCAAGATAGCCTCGAGCACTAGAATCAACTTCCCCTCGTCATCCAAGGGTGGTAAAGTCGTGGAAGGAACCACACAATGTCCTAATGCCTTCTTGAGGTGTGACACATGAAATACATTATGTACTCTACTATCTGCTGGCAACTCCAACTCGTAGGCCACCTCTCCCACTCTCCTAATAATCCTAAATGGTCCATAGTAACGTGGCTTGAGTTTCTTTGCACCACTCCTCTTAAGAGAGGACTGTCTGTAAGGCTGCAACATCAAGTACACCATATCTCCAACCTCAAATGAGCACACAACTCTCTTCTGATCTGCATACTGATTTTGTTGGTTTTGTGCCTTCTAGATGTTCTCTCATAGAGCTCTCATGATGTTCTGGTTTTCCTACAACAAATCCCCAGCACTAGGCACTTTGTTGTCACCCAACAATAAGTCTAGAAAGCTCAACACATCATATCCATACAAGGCCATGAATGGTGTCATTTGAATCGAGAGATGGTATGTGGTATTGTAGCAATACTCGCAAAGATATAACCACTTCACCCAACCCTTTTGCTGCCCTGCTATGTAATTCCTGAGGTATCCCTCCACCCATTTGTTTACTATCTCCGTTTGTCCATTTGTCTGTGGATGGTAACTAGTACTCAGTGTGAGCTTTGTCCCACTTAGCCTGAATAGCTCCTGCTAAAAATGACTCATAAACCTGCTATCTCTGTCACTGACGATGCTCCAAGGAAACCCATGCAACCTGAATACCTCATGGAAAAACAACTCTGCTACCTGTGTCATTGAATATGTAGCTATGATTGGAAAGAAGTGAGCATACTTAGTCAAACGATCTACAACCACATAGATACAATTCCGACCATGGACTCTAGGCAAACTAGTAATGAAATCCATTGACAAACTCTCCCACTTCCTATCAAGAATCGGAAGTGGCTGAAGTAAGCCTGCACGGTATGTGTGTTCTTGTTTATTATGCTGACAAACAAGACACTCTCTGACATATTGAAGAACATCTAATTTAAGACCCTTCCAGGTGAATCTCTCCCGTATCTGTTTGTACGTCTTGAAATATCTGGGATGTCCTGCCATGGGTGTATCTTGAAAGGTTCTCAAAATTGTGTTCTTCATCTCTAATCCTGGGGTCAAATAGATTCTCCCACTGTCCCCTCAACAACTCCTGAAGCCCAACTGTCGTTGGCATACTCTGCCACTATCAAGGGCCTCCAATCCTCTGCAATCCCAGCCATGGAGCTCAAGTGTGGGCGATGAGATAAAGCATCAACAACTACATTTTGTGTCCCTTTTACAAAGGCAATGTCAAAGTCGTATGATTGCAGCTTGCTCACCCACTTCTACTAACGATCATTAAGGTCCTGCTGCCCAAGGAAGTGTCTCAAACTGTTATGGTCTGTCTTTACTACAAATTTACTGCCCATCAAATATTGCTTGAACTTGGCCAATGCATGCATAATGGCCAACATCTCCTTATCATATATGTTGTAACCCCTCTCTGGACCACACAGCTTCCGACTCTCAAAAGCAATTGGATGTTTGTTTTGCATTAGGATTGCACCTATCCCCTCTCCTGAAGCATCACACTGCAACTCAAAGGGTTTAGAAAAATTTGGCAATGCAAGTACTAGGCAAGTAGTCATGAGTAGTTTGAACATCTCAAAGCAATCATGTGCCTCTGGAGTCGAAACAAACACCCCTTTCTTGGTCAAACCTGTGAGCGATACTGCATGTCGTGAATACCCATTAACAAATCTGCGGTAGAAGCCACATAGCCCCAAGAACCCTCTAAGTTGGGTGAGATTCTCTGGTGTAGGCCACTCAACGATTGCCTTGACCTTGTCAGGATCCATACGTACCCCACCTGCGCTGATGATGTGGCCTAAATATAATAATTCCATCATTCCCAAGTCACTTGGATTCCTTGGCGTACAAGGACTCCTCACCAAGAATACCCAAAACTGTGTCAAGATGAGCAATGTGATCCTCTCATGTTTTTCTATACACCAAGATATCATCGAAGAATACTAGCACAAATCGCCTTAGCTATGAATGGAAAACTCTATTCATCGTGGACTAAAATGTCGTAGGTGCATTGGTTAGCCCAAATGGCATAACCACAAACTCAAAATGCCCACAATGACACCTTAAAGCCTTCTCAATGTCCTGCTCTCTAACCCTAATCTGATGATACCCTGATCTCAAGTCTATCTTTGAAAAATATTGGGCACCATGTAACTCGTCTATCAACTCATCAATTCTGGGTATGGGATATCTATTCTTGATAGTCCTCTTATTCAATAGTATGTAGTCTATACACATCTACAATGTACCATCCTTCTTTTTGACCAAAACCACGGATGAAGCAAAAGGTGATTTACTAGGTCTAATGTGTCTCATAGCAAGCAGCTCTTTTATTGTCTTTTCTATCTCGTACTTAAGCTGCTTGGGATTCCTGTAAGGAGTGACTATCACTGGCTTGGCGCCCTACTCTAACTCAATGATGTGCTCAATACCTCGATCTGGAGGCCTACCAGGTGGAATATCACTGAACACCTTTCTATGTTTAATTCTTAACTCCTGAATGTTTGGATGGTAATCCGGCTTTTGTTGTTCTCCGTATGTAGGGATCAATACCCATTCAGCTGCCAATGTCATGTCTCATGAGCCTCTCCATCCTCTTGAATGAGATCATCCTAAAACTAGAGTCTCAAATTGCCTTAAGAATATAAGTTTTCCCATCTACCTAGAATGTCATCTCCATCTCCTTGAGGTCAAGGGTGAATTTCCCAATATCATGCAACCATCTCATGCCAAAAACCATATCTATATCTCCCATATTCACCACATAGAAATCTGTTTTAAACTCATAGTTGTTCAAGCACATAGGTAAATTTGGGATCATCCTATCGCATTTGAGGGTGTATCCACTTGCAACCTTAACTCTTATCCCTTCAAATTCTTTTGTCTTGATTCCATGCCTCTCAACCAATTTGGCATTAATAAAATTATCTGGAGCTCCAGTGTCAAGAAGAGTGATGATTTTCTGCCCTGCTAAAACCCCACACATCCTAAATGATCCCTCCTGCTGGATGTTGGTGATGTGTGCATCATGTCGCCTTGCTGCCCTATCATGTTCTCCCTCACTTTCAGGGTTTTTTTCATCATGATCAGCACCTGAATCCTTTGAATCAGATTGCTGGTCTGATTTCTCAAACTTAGAATCATCATAAAATGCCCACATAACCCTATTAGCCTTGCCCTTGGGTCTCAAAGGACAATCATGATTTGCATCGTAGGGTCCCTTGCAATTAAAACAAAGTTTTTTCTTTCTTAAATCATTAAGGGTATCCCAATCCAAGGGTGCTGCACTCTTCTCTTTTTCGTTTGATATGTCCTTTTTAGAAAACAATTTGTTGTCTTTTGAAGAAGATGAACCATAGGAGAACTTACTACGAGGTGTTGTCTCCATGCTACGAGCCTTCCGCATAGCCTCCTACAAAGTGGGGGGATCAAAAGCTTTGATCCATCCTCTCATCGGCTCATACAATCCCTCTAAGAACAATATAACCAACCTCCTCTCAGAAATCCCTGCCACCATGACAAAAAGCCTTTGGAACTCACTTATGTATGTCTCCAAACTACCTCTTTGCCTCAACTAGGCAAGCTCTCGGAAGTAAAGCTCAGGGTCCTTATCAAAGCGCTTAATGAGCCTGTCAGTGAACTCCTAATAGGTAGTAACCAAATGATGCTACAAGGTGTACATTCGTGATACCACCAATTGTATGCCACACCATCCAGATGCAAGGTAGCAAATTTGATGGCCTCATCCTCCTGCATAGGCCTCAAAGATAAATAGTTGTCCAGCTTCTGAACCCATGACCTAGCTAAACATTTATCGGTGCCATCAAAATGGGGTAATGTGATTTTGCTTACAGCCTGTTGGAGATTTCTATTATGTTGTGGTGGCTGTGGCTGGGGTGTTTTGTGCTCAATCCTACCTCCTCTTCTTGGTTTCTTCACATCCAAGAACTCATGAACAGACAAAACTTTCCAAATCTCAGGAGCAAGTGTCATATATTCGGCATAATGTCTAGTCATATCTGTTGCTGACATGCCACAGGGTGCCTAAAACTCTGGTTGTTGTTCTATCTACTGGACTGGAGTGGTCTCCCTAGGAATGAAAGTAGGTTGTCCAGGCCTATGCTCTGACATACCGGATGATAAATTTTGTTGAGCTGACGGCTACTCTGTTCTTGAAGTGCCACTAGTCTATCCTATTTGAATTATCCTCTGTTGTGGAATAGACTATCTCATAATGTCGAAGAGTTCGGACATCATATCCATTAAATTATCAGTTCTTCTAAATTCTGAGTCAGGGCTCTCTCCTCTAGCTCATTCTTTTCCCTTACTATTATGTGATTCATTCTGAGCCTCTTCATTGTTACTCTCATCTCTTTGTAGATCATCTGCTCTATCACCCATTTCTTCTAATGGTGTGTCCTCAAATGGGTTATCTTCTTGCCAATTATCTTCTTGTTTTGCTCTTCTTCAAGTGTAGTATCTATGATGACTTCTCATGTGATCTTCAACCCTTCAGGATGGCAAGATCAAAACTCTGATACCACTGTAATATCCCTTGCTACTTTTGATCTAAGTTTTTAGCTCTCAAGGAATATCTTAAGGGTTACCTGTTGTGACCTTTTCACATATCACCCCATTTAAAATGGGGACCCCCTAATTTTTGCTCCACTCGTCTTTTGGCTCTCTCTCTCTCTCTCTCTCTCTCTCTCTCTCTCTCTCTCTATTGTCTGTCTTTCCGAGGGATGTGCCCGTCTTTGAGCTTAAAGGTGAAATTTTGGCCAAGTCTGAGAATTAGGGTTTTGAATATTCTGGCCAGTTTGAAGTCAAATGGAGTGTATAAATTGGAATCTGAGCTTGGCATTGCATTAAGTAGGCTTCTAGCAAGTTCCTAACAAAATTTCATTGAATTCTGACAACTTACTATTTTTAGTAAGTACCTAATTTGGGACATTTTCTCAGCACTTTTGAAGTTCTAACTATTTCACTGCATCCAGGACATGTCAAACTGCTTGTTTGCAAATTTTGAGCTAGATCTGAGAACTTTCTATTTTTAGCAAGTGTCACCTTCGCAAGCAGATTTTAGGGTTTGCATGCGAAGTTTTTCAGTGCATGTCTAGAGAATATTTTTGGGTTTTCCGAGACCTACGCAACGGTATAACATGCAAGATGAGATGATAACTTTCAGCACTCAAGCTTCAAAGGCTATTTTTAGGGTTTGCATGTTGGAGTCTTCAACGCATGTCTAGATATTCTTTGTGGGTTTTTCGAAAGCTTCGCAGTGATGTAACATGCAAACCAGGATCAAGACCTTTTTCAGGAGCTGTCTTCAGAGGCTATTTTTAGGGTTTGAATGCAAGACTTTTTAGTGCATGTCAGGTTATTCTTTATGGGTTTTTCAAGAGCTACGCAGCAAGGTGACATGCAAGTAGAGTTGGTCACTTTTTCAGACACTTACTATTTTTAGTAGGACCACTCCAGTAGCTGCCCAGCACTTCAGAATCACGAATAGGGCAACATGCAACAGAAACAGGGTCAAACGGAGATCGTTTGAGCAGCATGCAAGTCAAATTAGGGTTTCCAACTTCAAGACCTAAAATGAGGGGTCAAATGCCAGAATCTCCGAAAACCAGTATATCCCACTGCGATCGGTATCTTTCATGGATTCCACTAGTGAAATTTGAAGGCAATCTAAGCACTTACTATTTATAGTAAGTCACTTCTAAAATAGGCTATAAATAGCAGGTCAGCGCAAGACACCAGTGTGAATAGGCCAATCTACCCATGAGGATCACGTCAGTCAGATTTCAAGTTAAACGGAGTTGCAGTAGTCTTGAAACCAAGCAATTACTATATATAGTAAATAACCTCCAAAAACATGCTATAAATAGCAAGTCATCACGAGATGGCAATGTGAACAGATTAACTAGGTCATGAGGATCCTGTGGCGCGAATTCCAAATCAATTCAAGCTTTAGAAGAGTGAAAATCAGGGTACTTACTAAATATAGCAAACTAAGGCAAGCAAGCTTAAAAAAGTCTTAAGTTTGAGAAAATTCTTGCTTGACCTCCTAAATGCGCCCTCAACTTGATGAAGATGATAAAAAAAAGTTTCAAGTGTTAAAGTTCCTACTCACCCCCTGAAATGCGCCCATGTTGGATAACTGGCAGAAGGAGGAAAAAGTTAAGTGTTAGAAAGTTCCTACAGGACCCCCTAAATGCGCCCTCATCAAAGTCAAGGTCAAGAAAGTGGCTAAGGCGTTGTTATTTCCTCCTTGGTAACTCAAATGCACCCATCTCCAAAAGGCATTAAGGAAAATTCTTGCTTGACCTCCTAAATGCGCCCTCAAGAAGAAGTTGGCTTGGAAGAAAAGTTTCTGAGTGGCATGAATTCCTCCCCACCTAGCTAAATGCGCCCTAGCTAAAGAGGCATCAAGGAAAAGTTGTTAAGTGTGAGAAACTTCTTGCAGGACCCCCTAAATGCATCCTCATCTCGAGGGAAGGTGATGGAAAATGTTTAAGTCATGAAGATATTTCTGCTCCCTACCTCAAATGCGCCCAAGGAGAGAAGTAGTGGTGATAAAAGTTACTAAGGCAAGTTTGAATTCCTCCTTGACCCCCTAGATGCACCCATGTTGGAGGTGAAGCTAAGACAAGTTTGAGGCGTTGGAAATTCCTCCTTGTTGCCTCAAATGCGCCCAACTTGCTAGACTATTGGGGATGGATAAAAAAAAGACTTTCTAAGTGTGGAAAATTCTGCAGGGGTTTC
Organism: Sequoia sempervirens; assembly: GCA_007258455.2. Taxonomy (NCBI): domain Eukaryota; kingdom Viridiplantae; phylum Streptophyta; class Pinopsida; order Cupressales; family Cupressaceae; genus Sequoia; species Sequoia sempervirens. Next base: position 124,882 of record VDFB02211910.1, read on the forward strand.
CAAATGTGCCCAAGTTAGAGGTGGCTCCAGAAAATATGTTAAGAGGCATTGGAAACTTCCTCCTTGACCCTCCAAATGCGCCCAAACATGTTGAAGGTGGTGGCTCTTTAAAAAATGTTCTAAGTAATGTTGAATTCCTCCTCTATACCCCAAATGCGCCCATATTCAAGATGACTCTAGGAAAAGGTCGCTAAATATTGTTAATTCCTCCACCTGTGATGTCCCCACTCTAGTCAGTCACCTGATGCAGTGTGTTAGCCCTTTTCTTGGACCCTTGTGGGCTAACTGGATTGGTTAGAGGGTCAGTGGTACCTTCTGGAGAGTTCGGTCGATTTCATTTTCTGAGATCGTGGATAGGCTCATTGCAGGCCTTGGCAGTACAGGAGTTTCTTTGCTTCTGACGGCACTGAATTCTGTTGAGAATTGAGGGAGATAGGCTTACTTAAGTGATTTAAGTTATTTTTAACTTAAAGTCTTTTTATAAAGTCAAATTGACTTTATAATTCTTATATCACTTAAATAAAGTCTAAAGTGAATATTTTAAGTTATATCTTTTAATCACTTAAAGGAGGCGCCAAAAATCAAAGTCTAGACTATGGAAAGTGACTTAAGTTTATTTCCATAAATTTAAATGATCTAAAACCCTAAAATGTACGGCCTCCTTGGTTTTTCACCTCCTTTGCTATATAAGGGATTTGGGCAATGAGAAACTCATCTTTTTGAATATTTCAACTTTTCCTTGGAGGTTTTTTCCCTTGCGTTCATCCTGTGATCAGGTTTGCAGCAAATCCACCATTGGAGAACGAAATGTCTTCAGTGTGAGCACTTGTGAGGTTGTGAGAGATCAGCTGAATTGGTGCAGATTGAGAGAGCTTCATTTCAGAAGTTTTACAGTGCTTCAACAGATTTTTTTGTAGTGTTCTTCATCAGAAACAGAGGGTTTATTGGTTGGTGTTCTTCCTTCACCATGGCAGGCTTCATGGCTGTTTGGGCGCACCTTCAGAGATGGTTTCTGGTTCTTTTTGCTTGAGGGGCGTTGGATTTTGAGCTAGGGCGTGTTTTCTTCTTGGAGAAATGCCTATCTTCTTGAGGGTTTCTCTCCATCATCTTCAGCACTAGGCATTCCCTCTTCTTTGGCTTCAGTTTCACAACTGGATTCAAACTTTGTATCATCCTATTCTGAATATTGTCATATTTTCATGTATAGACTGGCAAACTGGCTTCTTTTTTTAATTAAATAAACTGGAGGCTTTCGGGTATGTTTGTATGTTTTAAATCCATTGTTGATGCTAATAAACACCTTCTGCAATTTCAGTTTGATTAGATTTGCTCAAGTTTTCATTCTGTGAGCTTTTATATGATGCGCACCTTCTCTTCTGTCTATAAATTTTCTCTAAAAAACTCAAAAACACAAATAGACTTAACAAAAAGACAAGGGTTTGAGCAGTGAGTCAGCAGGGCTCACCACAGTGGTATCAGAGCTCTGATCCTGCCAGCTTGTGGGGTTTGAAAAAATTTATGAAGTCACACGAGGAGGGTTTTGACAAGTTCTATTCTCGTGGGGGCCCTAGAAATCAAAGAGGTGATCATAATCCTTTTCCACCATTTCCATTTGACGAACAGGAGGAGGAAATAGACTTGGATAATATGGCTAACAGGGAAGGAGAAAGTTCTCACATGAACAAAGAGGATATAGAAGCTAGAGATGTGCTAAGAGGTATGGTTGCAGGTCAAGAACAAGTAGCGAATATTCTCCAGCAACTCAGCACAAATGTAGAGAACTTAACACTTCAGAGAGGCCAGCATCTAGGGCATGATCATGAGGGCACTATCTAGGGCGCACCTCATAGACCTATTATTCCAGCTCGCACTTTTGATAGAGCAACATGTCCTACCTTCACCAGGAATGATACTGAGGATGAGGAAGAGGTTGAATAGGGTGGTGAGATTAACTTTGCAGATAACATCATGGTTATGCATGATGAATGGGATGCATTGCCACCTAGAGTTAAGGAGCACCTTAACTTTGATAGATTCATGAGCCAGAGGAGAGAACATAACAGAAACAGGAATGACAGGAGGCCTAGGTACAAGCACAGTGATCTTAGGCAGGCTACCAATAAACTCACCTTGGCGAACTATGATGGTAGTGGAAGAGTTACAGCACGTGCTTGGATCAGCAAGTTAGATACATTCTTGACTCTACGTCCCATGCCCAAGGAAGATGCTATTCGATTTGCAGCACTTCACCTTGATGGCGTAGCTCATGATTGGTGGATTCATGGCATGGCTACTCTTCACCATGATCAGATTACTTCATACCAGGAGTTCACAGATAGACTGGTAGAGAGGTTTGACAAACGTGATCCCGAGCTATTTTTTAGAGACCTAGCACAGCTGAAACAGCTAGGTAGTTTGGAGTCATTTATTGGAGAGTTTCAGAAATTGTCAGTTATGGTTACAGGCATTTCTGAGAGGAGGCTGATCATACTCTTCATTGAGGGACTTTTCGAGCCTATGAAAGGATGGATCAAGGCATTTGATCCCCCTACATTACAGGAAACCATGAGGAAAGCTCGCAGCATGGAGCTCACTACTCCTCGAAAGCAATTTGGCACCAAACCTTCTACTTCTTACAATGAACATAAATCTGATCCGAAAAAAAGCTGATAATGCTGATCATAAGAAGAAATATACAGCACCTTTGGATCGAGAAACCATGAATGATCTTCGTAGGAGGAGACTTTGTTTTTACTGCAAGGGCCCTTATGACCAAAATCATGATTGCCCCCTCAAACCTAAAGGGCAAAACAGGAACATGGAGTGGTTTTATGAGGGAGAAGAAGTGACTGATTTTTCTGATCAGCAAGCTCCAATTTATGATACAGATGGAGAAGAATCAGAAGATGAGGCTGAAATTGTAGTAGAAACTGAGTTAAAGGAGGCTCATTTATCCAGCATGCAGAGAGAGGGATCTTTTAGACTCCGTGGGGTCTTGGCTGGTCAAAGAGTCATATCTCTTTTAGATACAGGTGCAACTCACAATTTTATTGACTCACGTTTAGTGGAGAAAAGAGGAATTCAAACTCAGCAGTTTGAAGGCATTCGAGTCAAGGTTGCTGATGGATACACTCTCACCTGCGAGAGGATGATTCCAGACTTGCCTTTGAAACTCAATAACTATGAGTTTAAGGCAGATTTTTATGTTGTGAACATGGGAGGAACTGATATAGTTCTCGGCATGAAGTGGCTTCATGCTATAGGAGAGTTCACACTTAATTTGAACGACATGGAGATGAAATTTAAAGTTGATGGCACAAACCATGTTCTAAAAGCCATCAAGGACAGCAATGTGAAAGAAATTTCACTCAAAAGAATGGAACGTTTGGTTCGTCATGACATGGTAGATTGGGTAGCTGAATGCAAGTTAATGCCTTCACAGTTGGATCAGCAAGCTTCTTCTTACCATCCAGATGTACAGGAACTCAGAACCAAACATACCAAGGTTTTCAGTGCAATCCCACCAGGTAGACCTCCTGATAGAGGTATTGAGCATATCATAGAGCTGGAAGAGGGCACGAAACCTATAATGATCACTCCTTACCGGCACCCCAAACGCTTGAAAGATGAAATTGAGAAAACCATTAAAGAACTTTTGGTTATGGGGCACATTAGGCTGAGTAAGTCACCCTTTGCTTCATCAGTTGTTTTGGTGAAGAAAAAGAATGGTATACTCAGAATGTGTATTGATTATAGAATGCTTAACAGGAGAACTATAAAGAACAGATATCCTATTCCGCGAATTGATGAGTTGATAGATGAGCTTCACGAAGCTTGCTACTTCTCAAAGATTGATTTAAGGACAGGTTATCATTAGATCAGAGTCCGAGAGGAGGACATAGAGAAAACCGCATTCAGATGTCACTATGGACACTTTGATTTCTTGGTTATGCCTTTCGGTTTAACCAATGCTCCAGCCACATTTCAGTCCACTATGAACAGGGTTTTCCATCCTCAACTGAGGAAACATGTGTTGGTGTTCTTCGATGACATTCTAGTTTACAGCAGATCATGGGAAGAACACATGGTTCACCTCGATGAGGTTTTGAGCATACTTGACAGGGAGTCCTTGTACGCCAAGGAGTCCAAGTGTGCGTTGGGCATGGCCGAGCTTTTGTATTTGGGTCACATTATCAGCAATGAGGGAGTTAGCATGGATCCAGAGAAGGTTCAAGCTATCATTGATTGGCCTACACCTGAGACATTAACACAGCTCAGGGGATTTGTAGGATTATGTGCCTTCTATCGTCGATTCGTTAATGGATTCTCGCGGCATGCTGTGCCACTAATTGATTTGACTAAGAAGGGTGCATTTGTGTGGACACCATTAACACAGGCGTGCTTTGAGAAGTTCAAACTTCTCATGACTTCATGTCCAATGTTGGCTTTGTCGGATTTCACCAAACCCTTTGAGTTACATTGTGATGCCAGTGGTGAGGGAATTGGTGCAGCCATTATGCAGGATCGTCATCCTATAGCTTTCGAGAGCAGGAAGCTGAAAGGTCCTGACAGGAGCTTTAGCATTTATGACAAGGAGATGTTGGCCATCATGCATGTTATGGCCAAGTTCAGGCAATACTTGATTGGTAGTAAATTCTGTGTTAAACCGATCATAATAGTTTGAAACATTTCCTTGGACAACGGGATTTAAATGAAAGACAACAGAAATGGGTTAGCAAACTTCAGTCCTATGATTTTGACATCTCCTATGTCAAAGGTACTCAGACTGTAGTTGCTGATGCATTATCTCGCCGTCCTCACTTGAGCTCCATTACACAGATTTCAAAGGACTGGAGACATATGATTGTAGCTGAGTATGCTAAGAACCTGTGGGCTTCTAGCATAGTGGAGGGAACAGTACAGGATGCCAGATACTCACTTGTAGATGATCTTATCATTTACAAAGGGAGGATATTTCTAGTTCCAGGTTCAGAGATGAGGAACCAAGTTTTGAGATCGTTTCATGATGCACCTATGGCAGGACATCCCGAGTACTTTAAGACCTATAGGCAGGTACGGGAAAGATTCTCTTGGAAGGGTCTCAAATCCTTTGTTCTCCAGTATGTCATGGAATGCCTTGTTTGTCAGCAAAACAAGCAAGAACACACATACCCTACAGGATTAATCCAGCCGCTTCCTATCCCTGAGAGGAAGTGGGAATGCTTGTCTATGGACTTCATTACGGGCTTGCCGAAAGCTCAAGGGAAAGACAGCATTTTTGTGGTGGTAGATCGATTGACAAAGTATGCTCATTTCTTCTCAATCACTACTACGCACACAGCTACTCAGGTGGCGGATTTGTTCTTTCGTGAGGTATTCAGGTTGCATGGTTTGCCACGGAGTATAGTCAGTGATAGGGACAGCAGGTTTATGAGAAACTTCTGACAGGAGTTATTCAAGCTTTGCGGGACAGAACTCACTCCGAGTACTAGCTACCACCCACAAACAGATGGACAGACTGAGATAGTCAACAAATGGGTGGAGAGATACTTGCGGAATTACAGTTCAGGGCAGCAGAAGGCATGGGTGAGATGGTTATATCTTTGTGAGTATAGCTACAATACCACTCATCACATGAGCATTCAAATGACCCCCTACCGAGCATTATATGGATATGATGCTCTGAGTTTTCTAGACTTGTTACTGAGTGACAGTAGAGTACCTAGTGCTAGTGATCTATTACAGGAGAACCAGGATATTATGAGGACACTCAGAGAGAATATACAGAAAGCTCAAAATCAGCAAAAGCAATATGCTGATCAGAGGCGAGTGGAGCAATCTTTCGAGATCGATGATTTGGTGTATTTGATGCTCCAGCCTTATAGGCAGTCCACCCTTTGTAAGAAGGGCGCAGAGAAACTTAAGCCACGATACTATGGACAATTCAGAGTTGTCAGATGGGTCGGTGAAGTGGCTTATGAGCTAGATCTTCCGATGGACAGCAAGGTTCACAATGTGTTCCATGTTTCACGCCTCAAAAAGGCTTTAGGACCACATATGACTCCTTCTATTGATTTACCACCCTTGGATGATGAGGGGAAGTTGATATTGATTCCTGAGGCCATTCTGGATTCTAGAGAGCGTCATCTTCGGAGGCGGGTTATCAGGGAATACTTGGTAAAGTGGAAAGATCTACCAGCAGAGAATGCGACTTGGGAGGGTGACAGTGTTTTACAGCATCCAGCTTTGAGTTTGCTTGTGGACAAGCAAATTCGGGGAGGGCGGACTGTGATGTCCCCACTCTAGTCAGTCACCTGATGCAATGTGTTAGCCCTTTTCTTGGACCCTTGTGGGCTAACTGGATTGGTTAGAGGGTCAGTGGTACCTTCTGGAGAGTTCGGTCGATTTCATTTTCTGAGATCGTGGATAGGCTCATTGCAGGCCTTGGCAGTACAGGAGTTTCTTTGCTTCTGACGGCATTGAATTCTGTTGAGAATTGAAGGAGATAGGCTTACTTAAGTGATTTAAGTTATATTTTAACTTAAAGTCTTTTTATAAAGTCAAATTGACTTTATAATTCTTATATCACTTAAATAAAGTCTAAAGTGAATATTTTAAGTTATATATTTTAATCACTTAAAGGAGGTGCCAACAATCAAAGTCTAGACTATGGAAAGTGACTTAAGTTTATTTCCATAAATTTAAATGATCTAAAACCCTAAAATGTACGGCCTCCTTGGGTTTTCACCTCCTTTGCTATATAAGGGATTTGGGCAATGAGAAACTCATCTTTTTGAATATTTCAACTTTGCCTTGGAGGTTTTTTCCCTTGCTTTCATCCTGTGATCAGGTTTGCAGCAAATCCACCATTGGAGAACGAAATGTCTTCAGTGTGAGCACTTGTGAGGCTATGAGAGATCAGCTGAATTGGTGCAGATTGAGAGAGCTTCATTTCAGAAGTTCTGCAGTGCTTCAACAGATTTTTTTATAGTGTTTTTCATCAGAAACAGAGGGTTTATTGGTTGGTGTTCTTCCTTCACCATGGCAGGCTTCATGGCTGTTTGGGCGCACCTTCAGAGATGGTTTCTGGTTCTTTTTGCTTGAGGGGCATTGGATTTTGAGCTAGGGCATGTTTTCTTCTTGGAGAAACGCCTATCTTCTTGAGGGTTTCTCTCCATCATCTTCAGCACTAGGCATTCCCTCTTCTTTGGCTTCAGTTTCACAGCTGGATTCAGACTTTGTATCATCCTATTCTGAATATTGTCAGATTTTCATGTATAGATTGGCAAACTGGCTTCTTTTCTTAATTAAATAAACTGGAGGCTTTCGGGTATGTTTGTATGTTTTAAATCCATTGTTGATGCTAATAAACACCTGCTGCAATTTCAGTTTGATTAGATTTGCTCAAGTTTTCATTCTGTGAGCTTTTATATGATGCGCACCTTCTCTTCTGTCTATAAATTTTCTCTAAAAAACTCAAAAACACAAATAGACTTAACAAAAAGACAAGGGTTTGAGCAGTGAGCCAGCAGGGCTCACCACACCACCCCAAGCAAAATGCGCCTAAAATGAAGAGATATAGTGGTGAGGAAATATGACTAAGGTGTTGAAATTCCTTCTCACACCCTTAAATGCGCCCATGACTGGAGAAAGAGGATAGGAGAAAGTTTATCTAAGGCAAAATCAAAAATCCTCCTAGACCTCTCAAATGTGCCCATGCTAGTGATGTTATTTGAAAGTTTTCTAAGTATTGAAATCTCTCCTCCCCTAGAGGAATATGCCCAAGCTTGAGAGAGGGTGATAAAATTTACTGAGTTATGTATGAATTGGCACTGGATACGTCAAAATGCGCCAGCTTCATAAGATTGAATAAAAAATTTCCAAGGAAAAGCAAGAAAATACACCCATAGATGAAGAATGAAGATGAAATTTGATGGCAAAATATTTTTCTAAGGTATAAAATTCAAAAATTAAAAGTACCCCTTCGTCTATAGACCCATGAATTTGATGTTTTCTGAGGAGAATTCTCTTCTAGGTACTAGATATCTTCGACAAGGAGTTGATTTCAAAATTTTCCACACCTCGCCAAGGATTTTAGGATGAAGATTTTGATGGGCGCCTGAATAATGAAATTTCCTAAGGAAAATTTAAAATTTTCTAAAGCAAGGAATAAAAGGTGTGGTTAGAAATAAAATGCCTTGACTGGTGAATTTGAAGTTGAATGCCTAGTTGATTTTGATCAAATTTGAATAATCTTCTCGAGTCAGAGAGGGGTAAAATCAAAGTGTCAATGCCTCAGCTGGTGAGATAAATTTTTTAAGGGGGATGCGATTGAATTTAATATTTTCAAAAGATGATTTAAAAATGTTGGTGAAGTTAAATGCGCCCAAACCATGAGATGAATCTTTTTGAAATTCTAGAAGGTCAAAATATTCTAGATGCCAAATGCCAAGTGTTGCAGCTGCCAGAGGAGGGAAAATCGAAATTTGAATGGACTGGCTAAAATTAGGTTCGTCTAGAAATCGACTTAGCTATATGAGTTGTGAGTTTTTTTTTATTTTTCTTCATCAGCTGGCAAATTCGACTTGAGCTCTAAAGTGAAAGAAGATTGCAGTGTGAAGAAAGTTGAGGGTGAAGAAATTCGAACTTGGGCTCTAAGTGTTGAGAGAAATTCGAAGTTAAGAAGTTGTTGAAGCTAGCTTGGGTCAAATTTCTTCTAAGTGCTGAGAGTGTATTGCTGCAAGTAAATTTTTCTAAGTGTTGAGAATTCAAAGTTGCTGCAGGAGGAGTTGAGGTTTGAAGTTGAAATTTTGTAAGGAGCCTTGCAAATTTTGCTCTAAATTTTCTGTATTGTTCCCTTTAGAATTTGACAAACCCCTGATGTATGAGCTGATTATATGTTATTATAATTTTCTGTTGGTTGTTTGATTTGAAGGGAGCTCGTTGTATGTTGTCAAAGATGCTGTTAAAGCTGCTCTGAGCTGAAGATAGATTTCAAAGTGATTCTTATTAAGCAGATAATTAGTTTATACATAAAGCATTGCACATATGGTTGTAAGAAAATTCAGAGATAATGAAGGCACACTTATAACTCAAATTCAGAGCGTAATCTCCAAACTAACAGTGAGTATTGAGAATAGTCTTAAGTACATCCCAGATTCCTTCATGACTTATCTAAATATTGAGCATGGCTGGTATACAGACCTCTCAGAAATTAACAGCACTAAAAGGAAGTTCGTTTTCAATCTGTATTATGAATATCATTATGTTGGGCTGCTAATATACCAATTGCAACAGTTGGCAGCAACTTGTGTCAATAGATATCTAATTTTAGTTAACTAGCTGCTCAGAAATCAGTCTCAGAACAATACAAACATGGGTATAATATTCATAGAAACATCATCATGCTGTAACAGCAGTATACATCAATATTTTCTGATAATATAGTCTTTCAAAACACACTAGCGGGTTCCAATATTTATTGACAATAGATAATGCCTCCCTAAGGCGTAGGAAAGCCCAAACAAGCTCAAAATATGCAAAGAAATGTACAGGGATACCCAGACCTGAGTGGGATGCTTGACATTACGTTGCACTCTAAAGAAGATGACTCAGCCATACCCAGATTTACTTGCAACGACTGGAAGTCTTCCCTCGATATTCGAATCTCCTGGTAGATGGTGTATTCAGCCTGATTCTAACAAACACCACCTCTTACAGCTTCCTTGTAGAAACCCTAGTTTCCCCCGTTCTCCGAATCTGAAGGTTTTGTTTGACTTTTCTGACGTTTTAGGTTTTTGTGTTGTTTTTGACGTTTTTTTGCATAAATAAAGATAAAGGCGATTTTGCTTGGAGAGAATAATAAATTCTATAAAATATACTAAATGACCAACATGCATCACAAATACAAGGTATTTTGAAGGCGTTTCATCTATTGCTCTTATAAGTTCAATACAACATAGTACTGATAACATGCAATGAAGATTACAGATTTTTTTTAAAGTAAAAACCTGGTAAACAGCAAACTGGAGATGCTCAGAAATCTGGTACGGCTGAGATGAAGAGCTTGTTCTCCCTCTGTATGATGATCTCTGGTGATGTCCAAGAAGTATGCGCCCAAACTTGAGTTCATAAGCTAACCTCAATGCAAGCGATCAACTCACAAGAAGATATATGCCTTTTATAAGATGGTACGGCTGTACTGTACAGCAGTACGGCCCTGGTACAGCAGATAATTAATTCACAATGAAAGGTACGCCCTTTGATTAATCTCTACAATCTCTGAAATAGGCGCCTAAGATGAAATAGAATGAATCTCTGCTTGCTGGCAACTGTTCCTCTATTACCTCTGAAGGTGAAGGTACGGCTTCATGTGAAGGTACAGCCTGCTGCAAATGGTACGGCTGAAACAACAATCATTAAATGAACTTGTACGGCTTTCTCTGTACCCCTCCAAATTTCCAGAATATGGATGCCTAAGCTAATGAATGCCTTCTGAATATAAAACCCTGAAGAAACTCTGATGATATTAATTCCTCTGAAGCTCTGTGATTCACTCTGAATGAGAAAACCTCTGCTGGCAGTAGATCGGGTGATATCTCACACCCTCTGAACTGATTCAATGGAGATGGCTCGTTCTCCAAGAATTTCGAACACAAACCCTAAGGTCTCCGTGCTCAGACAAAACTGATCAATTTTCAATAAGTCAAATATGCATAATGGCACATTTCCCAATGCAAAACCCTTTATCCTCACAAAAGTGCGATTTCCACCATAATAGGGTTTTAATTAAAATATCCACATTTTAATCTTTTAATAATTCAATAGTCTCCAGCCAAAATATTTTATAATAATTTAATTCTCAAACTGGCCCCTTTCTGATGATGGGCGCACCCCTCAAGGCAGATAACTTAAGTTATAATTTAATATTATAACTTTACATTATAATCGTTAAATAATTAATATTTAATTAATATAATTAAATATTAATATCTTCCTCGTTACACATCCGATAACTGTTCCGTCTGATGCTGACGAACACTGAAGTGATCCCGAACACTGCCAATCTCATACTGCTAAAAATAGCAGGGGTCCCACACTGCCTGCCAGGAACTGCTAAAAATAGCAATTCTGCAAGAGGTCTCCGATCGAGCCCAAACGAAAGCCAATTGATCAAAACTGCCAATCTGACGCTGAGCCAAGCTCCCAAACGACCCTCTAACCACTCTGTCAGCCTACGAGGGTCTCCTGATAGGCCAATCTCACGATCTCTGATGCTCGCCAAAAAAATGGGGACATGACAGTCCGCCCTCCCTAAAATTGCTTGACCCCAAGCAATCTCCACTGCAAACAAACTCCAATTCTCGGAAGGCCCAAAAAGAAAACTGTGAAATGTCCCACACATCACGAACTGTCTCCTGTAGCATCATCAAAAACTCAACTGCGCAATCAATACCTGGATCCCAAACCCAGCATAAAAGTCTGTCGTGACGGTCCTCCTCACGCTGCCACTGCGCTCTACTTCCTCCAACTTCACCATGTTGAGAATAGTGAAGTGACCCATTGGGACCCATCCCATACTCGATGCCAAAGCTGTCGCCACCGGGATCCCAATACAATATGAATCTACATCCATCCGTCATGTAGAGATAAAATCTCCTAGAAGCATCTACTGTCCTGAATCTCTCCCTGTCTTCTGCTAAATACTCATGGATGTGATAACTGTCCAAACCATCATGCCAACTAACACCATAGTCGCCCTGTAACCATGTACCCTTACGAAAATTATGCGACATAGAAGTATTAAGCCCTGTCAAATACATATCGGCATGATAGATGACTGACTGCTGCCCCTGCAAGTAATACCCTGCAAACTGCCAAGTCAAGTACCTGCATCCGCCAATCCCATCTTGTGAAGATGGTAACTCTGCACACAGTAATGAATTACTCCCCTCGACTGCTCCAAGAGAATCACCCTGTGTACAAGTATGGTGCATTGAATACGAATCCTGTATAGGTGGATCAAAGGAAAAACCGTAAGCACTCCTCACCGTGTACACCTCATTGAACTCCTCTGTGAGTCTGGTTTGGAATTGCGATGCACTGGAACAATCCCACACACTACGATCATCACCCAACTCAGAACTAACATCAAAAGTACGATCAGCGTCCAACTCGAAGAGTGGGTTATCATAGATCAAACCACCATCAAATTCAAACAATGGATTATTCACAAACTGCACAATCACTCCATCCTGATCAGAATCATCCATCTCTGAATCGCTCTCACTGGAATAATAAACTGAGTTGTACTCCTGACTAGGCTCAACCAGCTGCCGACCATAGTCAACTGTATCAAATGAAAAGATTGATTTGCTTCCAGGAGAGGGAAACAAATCATCACGAGTACCAATCTCCCAACTGGATGAGACTCTGAACATCTGCTGTGAAGATAGACAAGTATCGAGGGTTGTCACACAACTCTCGAGTGGATCAACAACCATGTCACAGGAACTAACAATAATCCACCCTGCATCACCTATCACGGGACTAATCTCATGAGAACCTGGTGCAATGCGTGGCTCACTGCAACTCTCATCTAGAGCACTCATCCTATCTGTATCAACTGCTCCTGTGTCCATGCTGGATGTAACCACATCCTCAACATCTCCCTCTCGGCTATGAACCATGGGTGTATACTCCTCACCAACCGCTGCCATGCAAGACTGAACGATATCCAAAGGTGGTGAAGATTGGGCCAAACTCAACGCCACAGTAAGCCTCTCAATCTGTAACTGTGACTCACGAAGAGCCAACTGGGTGCTCTGCAATGAATCCATAGTCACCTCACGCTCATGAGTGAGCTCATCGATCCGCTCCTCTTTTCCCTTCCATGCATCATAACAAATGCAATCCCACTCGAGAAGGAAATCCCTATCTGCTAATAGTTTAAGATAATTTTGTTTCATTGTTCCTATTGCTTCTCGGAGTGCATGTATCACTGCAAGGGAAAAACCACTATCACTGTGCTCATCTGTCAAAGGCGGACTCCAACCATAGGTAGTCAACATCTGACGAGCAACGTCAAAATGCTCAAGGGCGGTGGTAATCATAGTGTCATCCACATGTAGTTGCCCAACCAAATGATGAGGATTCTGAAACTTACGACCCCCATACAAGATATCCTGTTCACCATATGCACTATGATACGACGCTGATCCGTCATCGCTCACCTCATGATAAGCAGCATCATGTGTGCTTTCATCAACACACACCTCAACACTTAAGGTACTGCTGCTCGGTACCCCAAAGGATGGCTCAACTGGTATGGTAGAAGTTGCTGGTATGACAGTATCTTCACACGCTTCTACTCCACAAGTAACTGCATGCTCATCCAACGCATGATCCCGGGATTCCATATCATCATATGAATCCTCTAGCTGATTTTCAAAGGTCTGATCCAGAAAATCAGACTCACCATGATATAAATTCTCAACACCTATTGCATCTGTAATACCCAACTCTTGAGTCTCTTCACATGACAACTCAATAGGGTTATTTTGCAACTCTGAAACCTCTGTTGTGTCATGCTCACGCGAAGTTTCGCCAACGCTGTCATAAAAATCAGAAGTAGCCTCCATCGTAGAAACTTCTTGAGTCTCCTCCTGCAAAGACGATGTAGGTAGATCATTACTCATAGCCGTGCTAGTGTGTTCACGAACCAAATCAGCACTTCTATCAAATTCATCATATAAATTTCTGCCCTCTTGATAGGAAACTGAAGATATCAAATCATTCTGACGAAAAGTGGTATTATCCTTATGTGTAGATTCTCTGTCCTTTCCAGGTGTAAACAACTCACGAGCTGTAGTGAGATATCTCTGTTTTTCAAACTCCGTCTTATGGCCAAGACTCGGGTGCACATCCACATAACTTATGAAAGGAAGTTTTTCTTTAATCTTCTGAGGTAGAATGCTATATTCCCTGAACATGCCAATCACTTCGCTTTCTGTGTTTTGTGGTGTTCTGTCAATAGAGACCCTTCCGCTACTCTCAGGTGATACTAACTGCCACTTGTTGTTCGCTGTCCTAAATGTACCGGCGAACAAACCCTCATGCCTTTCACCTGTTACAACCTCATCGGGCTCCTGTCTCGTGAAAGTGGGCCTAGTAGGCCTATCTGCTGTCCCTGACACTGACCTAGGAGCTCTCCGTGAATCTGTAACACTCCTGTCATCGTCACGATGTGATGACGATCTCCTCGGAGTATCCAGTCTCTGAAGTGCAACTGCCACCTGCTGTAATACACCATTTGACCGCCGTTGACCTGCACTAAGTTCTCTGAGTGCATGCAAGACCTCTGCACGGTTCTGACCTCTGTTATTGTAAGGAGTTTCTGGTCTAAGATTAATTGTTCTATCAGTCCTGTAATTCCTGTCAGTTCTGTCAGCCATGTTTCCCCGCTGCCAGATCGAACCCTGTTGCCTGTCAACCAAAGCTCGCCTGAATGAATAAAAACCTGATAAGACTCAAACTGTTCCGGCTGCAGAAGACGGCTAAACCCTCAGGATGGCAGGATTTAGCTCTGATACCACTGTAGAAACCCTAGTTTCCCCCGTTCTCCGAATCTGAAGGTTTTGTTTGACTTTTCTGACGTTTTAGGTTTTTGTGTTGTTTTTGACGTTTTTTTGCATAAATAAAGATAAAGGCGATTTTGCTTGGAGAGAATAATAAATTCTATAAAATATACTAAATGACCAACATGCATCACAAATACAAGGTATTTTGAAGGCGTTTCATCTATTGCTCTTATAAGTTCAATACAACATAGTACTGATAACATGCAATGAAGATTACAGATTTTTTTTAAAGTAAAAACCTGGTAAACAGCAAACTGGAGATGCTCAGAAATCTGGTACGGCTGAGATGAAGAGCTTGTTCTCCCTCTGTATGATGATCTCTGGTGATGTCCAAGAAGTATGCGCCCAAACTTGAGTTCATAAGCTAACCTCAATGCAAGCGATCAACTCACAAGAAGATATATGCCTTTTATAAGATGGTACGGCTGTACTGTACAGCAGTACGGCCCTGGTACAGCAGATAATTAATTCACAATGAAAGGTATGCCCTTTGATTAATCTCTACAATCTCTGAAATAGGCGCCTAAGATGAAATAGAATGAATCTCTGCTTGCTGGCAACTGTTCCTCTATTACCTCTGAAGGTGAAGGTACGGCTTCATGTGAAGGTACAGCCTGCTGCAAATGGTACGGCTGAAACAACAATCATTAAATGAACTTGTACGGCTTTCTCTGTACCCCTCCAAATTTCCAGAATATGGATGCCTAAGCTAATGAATGCCTTCTGAATATAAAACCCTGAAGAAACTCTGATGATATTAATTCCTCTGAAGCTCTGTGATTCACTCTGAATGAGAAAACCTCTGCTGGCAGTAGATCGGGTGATATCTCACACCCTCTGAACTGATTCAATGGAGATGGCTCGTTCTCCAAGAATTTCGAACACAAACCCTAAGGTCTCCGTGCTCAGACAAAACTGATCAATTTTCAATAAGTCAAATATGCATAATGGCACATTTCCCAATGCAAAACCCTTTATCCTCACAAAAGTGCGATTTCCACCATAATAGGGTTTTAATTAAAATATCCACATTTTAATCTTTTAATAATTCAATAGTCTCCAGCCAAAATATTTTATAATAATTTAATTCTCAAACTGGCCCCTTTCTGATGATGGGCGCACCCCTCAAGGCAGATAACTTAAGTTATAATTTAATATTATAACTTTACATTATAATCGTTAAATAATTAATATTTAATTAATATAATTAAATATTAATATCTTCCTCGTTACACATCCGATAACTGTTCCGTCTGATGCTGACGAACACTAAAGTGATCCCGAACACTGCCAATCTCATACTGCTAAAAATAGCAGGGGTCCCACACTGCCTGCCAGGAACTGCTAAAAATAGCAATTCTGCAAAAGGTCTCCGATCGAGCCCAAACGAAAGCCAATTGATCAAAACTGCCAATCTGACGCTGAGCCAAGCTCCCAAACGACCCTCTAACCACTCTGTCAGCCTACGAGGGTCTCCTGATAGGCCAATCTCACGATCTCTGATGCTCGCCAAAAAAAATGGGGACATCACATTCCTACCACGTCCACATCTCAGAAGATTGATAGAAGATGAAGCGCTTCTCTTTCTCTCAAACACGTCTCCTCCAATCTGCTCAGTTTCTTCAATAGAACACTTGGGACCGTTGTTTTCTGCCCATAAGAAACACGACTAGGGTTTCCTTAAGATCATACGCCTCCATTCTAACTGCTAGCAACTCACATACATCTCTGGGATGATGCTAACTTCAAAATATCAAAACTCACGAAGGAGCCAAATGATATTTCATTTTTTCCTTTTCCCCAATCGATTCTCAAACTCATCTGCAATAGAAGATAGCTTTGAATCCCTGCTAGGACTGATGTCTCACAGCCGAAACAGGTACTAGGGTTTCAGCCTCCACAGCCATGAAGGTTCGATACTTGCTTAGAGTAAAAATATTCATTCACAAAAAAAGTGTGTTCCGCATGAGCCTTCTTCCATATATTACCCCAAAAGGCCCGATAAGAGACTTCATTTCCCATTTAATATTTCTCAAGAGAGGCCGATAAAAGAGTCTCATTTACCAATATAAGTGACGTTTATAAAGTTCACTTCGATATTTCAATAAGTCACTTTTCAAATAAAGGCATAAGTGACTTTATCAAATTTCATAACATTTCACCTAGTCACTTAAAAAATAATTTAATTAATTACTCAATATCCCATTAGAGGAAGAATATTGAACTGATGTGATAATTAAATAATTAAATAAATGATTCCCCTAATTTCGTCACTTGCCTTTGGGAATTAGAAAGGCAAGGCGGTGTCCCGCTTAGCTAGCGAGAAAGGGACATTACAAATTTAGTGCTGCAGCTTCTCATTTTCGAAAGTCTGTTGGCAGCTTCGATGTGATATTATTTCTCTAAGTTAAATTGCTGATGACTATCTTTTGTTTTTGCAAAATGGCTGAAGTAAGAGCGACTGGAAAAGAAAATATTGAATCCAGCAAGGCAAATGCATCCAGACAAGTTGTGATCAAGAAGCTGAGCAAGTCTTTCATGTCGGAGTTGAAGTTTTCTTCAAAGTTGGGGAAGCTGGCTGATACGAACTTGGGCTCTTTCAATATGGAAGCTTTCAAAAGTCGAATGATGGGAATTGGAGGCCATCGTCCATCGATCACTTCACACAACATTGTCAGAAGTGGATTTTATGCAGATGCTGGTTTTCCGCAAGCAATTTAGTGCCCGGAGTTGATCATGGAGTGTGCTAACTGTTACAATCCAAAGCGGAGGATTATCATTCACCGGATGGCAAGTTGTTCACCAACCTTACACTTGCAGCTATTGGCGAAGCATTTGGAATTCCCTCACATGAGAAGATGATTTACAAAACGAGAGAACGTGCTGAGCATATGTATGCCTCTACATTTGACAGATGTGCTAATATGATAAACTCTCATTGGATGAACAAACCCAAGCCAACTCGCATGAAGTTGCCGAAGCAGATAATCTCAAATGATCTGAAGCAGGAATATTGTGATTTGATTATGATGCTCAATAGAGTTGGAGGATGTCCCCAAGAGATCGTCTTTGAGCCTTGGATGTTTTACTACATCAACCTTGTGTTGGAGGCAAAGAGTATTAATTGGGCAGTAATGATCAGTGATAATTTGCACGAGCAGTTCCGGAGTTTAAGGAGAACGAAGACATTTTACATGGGCTCATACATTATCTACATGTTGGCTCGTATGACGAAGTACAAAGGAATATCATACAAGGAGCCTATTGGGTGTGGCTCTCAACAAGTTAAGATTCATGAGGCTTGTCCGCAGTTGCACTTGACAAGCACATCTCATTACAAGAGAGTCAATGACGCCTTCACCATGCACATAATGAGATCACTTCAGCAAAGAACTCATCACAGGATCTCCAAGGAAGCCCAAGACTTAATAGAAAGGTACGGGTGTTGGTTTATCCAATTTCCGAAATTTACTTACATTAGGCTGCAAGGGTTCTCTTCATATCCATATAGGTTGCCCAAATACCCTAAAAATAGGATTTTGATGTTAGAAATATCTAGGCAACTCATCGCCTATGATAAGATTCAAAAGAAAAAGAAGAAGGGAGGACTTGACTTCCCAATCGTCATGGGAAATTCAAATGAAGTGTGTCCTTCACTGCAGGCAGCCAAGGAAGTTGAAAATGAGCTTCAATTTTTCCATCTTTCTTACCACACCAGCAGGTAGCATTATGATCCTCACAGGAATATCAGATGGATACTATCAGAGGAGTTCAGGCATAAGGAAAATATTGAAGATTACTGGGCTAGTGCATTGGATGAAGCTGAGGTAAGAAAGAGGATGTTTTCAAGATTACCTTTGGGCATGATTAGGGAGTGCGAGATTATTCCAGTGTCGGACCAGGTAGATGAGGATATGAATGTTCTTCATCCCGATTATGAGACAGTGAGGGATACACCACTCCCACTTCCATATTGGTCAGAGCCGGAGATTGCGGATTTGGATACACTTTGCATACCAGTCCTGACATTCACCAAAGAATGGGTTGAGAGGCATGTGAATAGGCTTAAGAGCAAGTCAATTCCTCTTACTTACAATTTGATGGGAGATCATAGGATGCCAACTGCTACAAAGAAGAAAGAAGTTGCTCGAGCTCCAGAGTCACGAAGGAAAGAGCCAGTTCAGCCGAAGCCTCCAAGAATTGAGGTAGCATCACCTACACCATTGGAGACACGCTCTCCAAGTATACAAGAGGTTTCATTATTTTCTGATTAGAGGAATATATTGAATAAGGAACAAGAATTACAGGAGGCAAATCAGCCACCTCGAAGGGAGTCAGTTGGCCAGAGTGTCAATGCACCTACCAGAGATAACCAGCAGCAAGAAGATGAAGAAATGACCACAGATACACGCTTTCAGCATGAGATTGAGGCAGCATTAGAGGATGACACTGTTACAGAACAAGAAGCCCAGGGTTCAGGAGATACTCAGCCCGTAGAAGTCGATGAGCCTCATTAGGATGAAGTTAGAGAGGAGGTTCGTGAAGAAGAAGCAAGAAATGAGCAGCCATTTATTATTTCAGAATTACAGCAAGTAGTACCAGATTGGCTTCGAGACAAGATGAGGAGGAGCCCCGTTGAAGAAACTAATCCAACAGTTGAGATGGAGGAATTCCCAAGTAGAATCAGTGTGCCTCCGACAAAGAAAAGAGCTAGGAAGTTTTCGAAAATTTCAACAAATGAGGATGGCTCTCGCACCCTTCACTTGGTTGTGCCAAGGGTTGAGTGTGATCGAGACGAGGCTATTCCAGAAAATTATATGATCACCACCATGGAGTTAGGTTGCCCCACGACAGCACAGATAATTGAAGAGTGTGATAACTCCTACCAAGCACTCAAGGACAAATTGCTCCAGACTGAAGTCAAATATAAGAAATTAAAGAAGGAGCACAAGACTTTGATAGGTTACTTACAACATCTGTCTCGCCCTTGTGGGCAAGAGAATCCGGAGATTGAACTTCCGGCCGAGTTTCCTAGAGAATCAGTTAGCGGCTTGGAAGATTTGAGAAAGATGGCACAAGAAGCAGATAAGTGGGTGGCTAGTGTTCGTGCCAGGACAGAAAAGTTTATGGAGGATCTTGCTCATGCTTATCAGCAGGCTTCCAGCATTATGGTGCATATGGATGCAATTGATTAGGCTTGGGGCGAGGCTCATATCTATCAGACCAAGGTTGTCCTTCATCTAGAGGCTTTCATGCATACTCCCTTACAAACTTTTGGTTGAGAGAAGCGTGATACAGGAGGGTGATAGGTATGATTTCACTAGTTGGTATTCTTCAGTTGTCACAGGCCAAGGATTCTTTGATGCAACACAGGCAGATTCGGCCAGGGTCAGAAAGGCCATGATGAACATTCTTGATGGAGTCCTGAACACATTGGAGGCTATATTTGCTAGGAGGCTAACTTTTGAGGAAGTGACTACTGATGGTTTGAGGAGCAGGCTGCCACCTTTCTTTTCAGAGGTGAAGACTTTTGTCCAGAATGACTTTGAGAACACCTCAACTTTCTCCAACATTATTCAGAACACTCGGGATGCTTTAGTTACTTGGAGAAAGTCTTGTACTCGACATGGGTAGGCAGTTACAGTATTGGAGTTTCAGCTTGATCATATTTTTCCTATCTCAGTTCAGGAGGTTGAAGCTGTGCTGACCAGATTCGTTGATTTTGCAGCCAAGGAGGAGAGTGGAAACGCCTTTTTGGATGATAACCTTCTGGAGGATTGATAGTGGGCACTAATTGCCTCTGCTATTTCTTTTGGCTCATTTATTGTACCACTCCTCATTCTGGCAATTTTTAGGGTTAGGGCTTATGTGGCTTGATCTGGGCCCTCCATTTGATTGTAATCTGAGTTGTCCGTTGGACTGGGCCATCTATAAAAGGGGCATCCCTCCTCATTTGTATCTCATTAGACATTCATTAGATCAGAGAATAGAGCAGAGAGACTGATAGTTGTGATAGCTTAGCATTAGTTTGTTAGCATAGCTTGAAGAGGAAGGAAAGCTCTCTCATTGAATGCTTTGTAAAAGGTTGTTGTGAACACTCTCTCAATAAAAAGAGCTTTCATTGATGATGTCCGCATCTTTTTTTGTGAGTAGCTAGCAAGGCTTTTTCGTCCTTCCAAATCACTTAGTAGCGTAAAGTAGAATAAATTTCATTTCATGCAAGTAGATGTTAGTTGTAGATTGTGGTGTTTGATCAAGGCAACTTTGTTCAATCCATACCACTAGCGGCTTGTTGATGGCAAGTTTACCTTGTCTGGTCAACTGGAACACTTTATAAGCTTACCTTCGGTTATGATTCACGTCTTGGCATGCGTCGTCTTTGTTGGCGTTTAAATTCGCACCTCTGGAATGCGGATTTGAAAACGGACAACTATGCACAGATAAACTGCTCTTCAAATTAGGAGGGGAAGCTCCCTCTTGCTGGTGGTGTTTGAAAGAAAGTAAACTAAAACTAAGTTGCCTATCTTTTTGGATCAGCTTAGAGCACAAGGTTTTTTAAACACAAACGCCGCAGCTGAGATTTTCTGATAAGAAGTTCAACTACGACTAACTTAGACTAAAGACGTTCCTAACCTCTCAAGTAATAGCAGAGCAAGAGAAGTTAGAAATCAACAAGGTAGATTCTCTGACAAAAATACTTTAACAATCTCTCTCTCAACAAACACCTACACACTTCACTGTAAGCTGAAATAAAGATCATGAAAGCATAACATAGATAACGGAAATCTGAGATTTTAGACCAAGGCAAAAGAGACTCATGATTTTATTACTCAAATCTCTAAAACAAAACTCCCTTCTAACATGCCTTGAATAAGAAATTGCAGCTAAGGAGGCTTGCAAACTTATTCTTAACACAATAGAAAACAGCAATCTCACTAACTCCTTGTTGGCTAAAGAGGCTCAACAATTTGCTTATCACAATACAAATGAACTGAAACTGAATAACAACTTGCTGCAATACAGGCTCGCAATTTGCTAACACAATAACCGTTAAAGAAACTAAATGAGCAAAGGCTCTTATTTATAGAGAAGCAGAGGAGTAGGGAACCCTAAAATCTCCTTGCTTTCACAATCTAGGGCTTGCTCAGCAAGCAAGCTTTATTACTAAATCTAGAAAGATAAAAAAACCCTAAAAAGCAGAAAAAGCGGGAAACGCCAACTATTACATCTTATCTTCTTTCTATCCTCAAAGAATGGATAAGGATGATTCCAAGAATAGAAAGAAAGCGGGAAAGAAAGCTTCTAGAAGAAAGCTGCTTTAAAGCTCGATCACATCCGCTAGGAAGTTGGAGATTGTGTCCCGGTTCGGTGCATCTATACCATCAACAGAAAACACCGCTTTTCAAGAATATCTTCGGCATCTGCAATAGATCTTAGGAAATCTTCAATCTCATTGGCCGCTTTATTGAACTTTGCCGACATCACTGAAATATGACCTATCCTTCCGCCAACTGGGCTGCAACTATGAACAACGTTCTGGAACTGATTTTGCACCTCCTCAAGCCCGACATAAGAACCATCTTCAAGACTATACTGAGAGGGGATCTCTATGACAAATTCACTGATGAAAAGGAGAGCTTCAACCACCCTTTGCCTGTAGGTGATGAATTCTTCAGATATCCTCTCATAGGTTTTAACTTTGAAAACATGACGCTCTCTCCATGCAAGGATTTGTCTTCTGTGCTCCTTTTGAAACTGCTGAACCGTAGGCTGTGTCTAAATCAGCAATGATAATCTCATGCCTAGGTTTTACTTCAGCCCATGTTTGTTCAAATCCTTGGATGCTTTGACGAAGTTTATGAGCATTCTCTCTCAACTGGAACATCCGAGCCAAGATCTCCTTTCCTCTGACAATGAAGCTCTCGATCCACTCCTGAGTCTCTTTCCCACATATGACCAGCTGTCTTAACTGATGGTGATCAGCTGGTGTCTCTAAGACCTGGGGCAGCAACTGGGTTGCTTGTGAAGAACCACGAACAAGGTTAGAAATGAAAAGCCTAAGCTGCTGATTTTCAGCCTTGAGGGCTGCCTTGTCTTCTCCATCTTTAAGCACTCTTTCATGTAGGTTTTCGGATACAACTTTGAAGAGACTCAAATCTGCATGTCTGGTATTTCTACCAAGATTAGCCTTGACCATTACAAAATCATCCATGTTCACCTCATCTCTATTCTTATCTTCTGGAGGCACAGCAGTCTCTACAACAATCTCGTTATCAGGATTCCTATCAAAGTGAACTTGCTTCTTTGCCTTCTTCTTAGGAGGTTCCTGATAAATATTATCGAGATCATCAACACTCACTTGATATGAAGGCCTTCTCCTAACCCTTCCTAAGGAGTTCTCAAGCCAAGACACCGTAGTATCTCTACTAACTTCCTCAGGAGGTACTGCTGCGATCTCTTCATCATCTTCGATATCAAGATCAATGTGAATTGGTGACGAGCCCGTCAAAGGTACAGGAACATGTGTTGAAGGTGGCTCCTCTGCTTCATTCTGAGGTATGGGCTCGTCAAGAGGAACTTCTGAATCAACCGTAGGCTGTTCCTGTATGACTATGCCTGAGAAATCCAACCTTCTCTTTACATTTTTATTTGATCTACATCCTTTGACGCCATCTTGAGACTGACTTTTACCCTTTCCTTTTGACTGTGCTGTAGAAGAAGAGGGAATTATCCTTGGCGGCTCTGCTACTGGAATAGAGTTCTTCCTTTTAAGCACTAAGAAAACCTTACTATACTCAATGACTTGTCTTGTTCTGTCTTCAACTGAAAGAGATTCCTTGTTTGCCTAATTAACTTGAGGAAGAGGCTGATTCTCGATTCTTTTCTGAGTGTACATTGGTAGAAGAACATCTTCATCATCATCAGAGAGCCCTTCTATATCTTCATTTAAGCAATCTTTCATCTGATGGAGAGTTAACCTGCTGTAGTTACGCCTTCGCACTTCAAACTCATCTGCACAGTTAGCCCAAAAATCTTCAAGTGCGGGTATGTGATTGTAGTTCTCCAACCGGCCAGCGTAGACACCATGAGGATCAAATGACCGCCTCTCACTGTAGGATTTTAGACCAAATTTATCTAATTCTTCTCCAATTGTCCTGGCATCTGCAGCAGTCCTGCATGTATAAATACCCAACCCTAATGGAAAGTGAAGAGAGGGTTTCTTTCTATTTCTCAAGACTGTGTGGACACCGTGAGCTTGCCTCAAGAATTCCATGAAGATAACCTCATCTGACGGATACCTTGGCAACATGAGCGGGGCACCTGAATAACCATAAACCCTGAGATAGGTAAAGGTAGGAAACTGTATAAACCAATCTGCCCATTCCGCCATTGCTGCCCTAGCAACTGAAGATATGCGGACGTGCAATTCATTGTCTAAGTCACGCACCGTGTACATCAAGAATGCC
>VDFB02211910.1:149087-205184 GCA_007258455.2 Sequoia sempervirens
ATTTCTAAGTGAACTTTGATGACTTTACTTCACTATCAGCAATCAGCAATTTCAACTTCTATGACTTCGTATCAGCAATCAGCAATTAGTAATCAGCAGGCTCGTACTTCTAAGTTCTCAGCAACTTACTTCAAGGCGTCCTCTTTTATTGGCAACTTCAAACAAATTTCAACCAGCAAGTCATACCTTTCAAGCTTTCAACAACTTCAAACTCTCCAACCAGCAAGTGCGCACTTCTACTTCAGCAACTCAAGGCGTCTCCTTCTCAGCAACAATCAGATTTCAAACTCCTTCAAGCTTCAGCAACTCACTCAGACTATGCAAATTTTGAATTCCTTCAAGCCTCAGCAACTCACTACAATGCCTCACTCTCAGAGCAAATTCGCCTTCTTTAGTTGTGAAAACAAGTGAAAAACTTGCTCATTTTATAGCTAGAATTCGAATTCTAGAAGAAGTTAATTTTAGCCAGTGCCATTAAACTCCACTACTCCACTTCAAGAATTCAAATTTTCCCTCTCTGGTGCTTATGACACTTGTCTCCAGTCGTCGGGAATATTATTCTTCTAGAAACTTGACTTTGACTGGCGTTTTTGAATTCCTTTTCGAAAAATTAATTTAAATTCATCATTTTTTACTCACCAGCCGGAGCGCTGTCATTTGAAATCGAATTCAACTTTTCTTCTGCTCTGGAAAATTCATCCTCGAAGAAATCAATCAAAATTATCTAGGCAACTCCCTTCAGATTCATCGTTCGAAGAAAATTCGCTTTGAAAACACATTTTATTCAAATTTGCCTTAGAAAATTTTAAATTTTCCCTTAGGAAAATTCACAATTTGAGTACTGATTAAATTCTTCACTGAAAAAGTGTCGGCGAAGCTTGAAAGACTTGGAAATCCACCATTCATCACGAACGTCCAGTACCCAGAAGAAAATTTTCATCAGAATGTCTCATTCATGGGTACCCAACAAACGGGTTCATTTAATTTTTCAATTTTGAACCTTAGGAAAATGTTATTTTCATCATTTAAACTCGTTCTGTTATTTTCATCATTTAAACTCGTTCTTCGCCTGTGATCACTCTGTGTTGCTCTGACTTCTTGAAAAATTTGAATCACCTTGCAATATCATCGTCTCTGACTGCATCTCTGAGGAAAGTTGCTCGTGCTCCGGAAAACTTCACCACCCTGAGGCTCTGGGCGTATTTTCTAAGAAAGAAAAATAATTTGCCTTAGAAAATATTTTTAAATCATCTTGCACTTTGAGAAGTTTCCTTAAAAAAATTTTCGTTTTCCAATGGAGAGGAATTTTTATCAACTTCGTTTGGAAGAATTTACTCATTCCCGGCACGCCTTATTTCTCACTTCATACTTCACACTTGAAAGGCAATTCTATTAAAATTTCTAACGCCTTAGAGGAGTTCTCCAACACTTAGAAAATATTTCACTTTTCTACTTGAGGCGCCTAGCACACTTTATTTTATTTCCACCACCTTCAAGTATTTCAACGCCTTCAAGATATTCTAAAATCACCCCTTAGAAAATATTTTAACATCTTATAACTCCCCTCACTCTAGGCGCACAATTCACTTAGCATTTTATTCTCAACACCTTCAAATATTTTAACGCCTTATGACTCCCATCTCCCTAGGCGCATATAGCACTTGAAGAGGGATTAAAATTACGCCACACACCTTGAAATAATTTTCCAATATACACCACCTCACACGCTTTGAAAAATTCTAACGCCCTCAAGATATTTAATATCACCTTAGGCGCCCAACACTCTTGGAGAAAAATCACGCCTAACTCACCTTGGGCGCATTCTTAGTGTGGAGGAGGATAACGCCTAACATTTACACCTTTCACCATGCCTTGGTAATATTCTTCACCTCAATTACCACCCTTAATTACTTTTCACATCCAAACATGGGCGCATTTTCTTATAGGAGGAGGACAAACTCGCCACCACGCCTTGTGACCTTTCATCTTCTACATTTTTGTCTTCACATGCACAAGTTTGGGCGCATTTTGTATAGAGAGGAGGACGAGATCTTTGACTTCTTGACTTTTCTTTCCCCTTGGGCGCATTTTGATGTGTCTAGTGGATAAGCTCAAGACAACGCCTCAAGAGTGACTCTTCGCCTTCTTTATTTTGTCCTCACATGCATGCATTTGGGCGCATTTTGCCCCTTGAGGAGGATGAAAAACGTTTGACCCTATTGACTCCTTGCAACCTTGGGCGCATTTCACCTTGTGTACAGGATGAACTTGTAATCTTGGGCGCATTTGGACGAGGGTGGCGGATTTCCTTCATGCCTTAGAAAATTTTCAACTTTTCCCCTTCCTTCTTGGGCGCATTTTGGCCTGGCAGCAGGACGAAGATCGTTGACTTTCTTTGACCTTTCCTTTCCCCTTGGGCGCATTTTGACCCCTGTGCAGGATAAACATCATACTTAGAAATTTTTATGCCTCTTCATCAATCTGGGCGCATTTTCTTATGCCTGCTGGACGAGACTCCAGACTTAGACAAATTTTCATCATCCTTCGTCAGTATCGTGCCCTGCTATTTATAGTAAGTTCTCTGAATTTGTGTTTCTGAAGCTCGGATCAACTTGAAATTTTAAACATAGCTTCTTCATAACTTTATCAACCCGTCGACACTGCCACTTTTAGTCACCCTGCTATTTATAGCTTGTTTTTGAAGGTGGCTTACTATATATAGTAAGCTCATGTTTCCAATAGCTCCCAAGCTCCGATCGAGTTGAAATTTTAATGAAACGCTCCTCACCACGTGACCTGTTGGTCGACACTGACGCATGCAACTGATTTACTATTTTAGCATGTTTCCAATCTGACTTACTATAAATAGTAAGTGCTCCGTTTGACTCGAAATTTCACCAGCAGATATTTGAAGAATGCTAATCGTGGTTTACACCGGTTTTCAAAATTTGCCAGCCATGCCTCTTTTGGGCTCCGGCTGGAAACCCTAATTCGCTCTGCATGCATATCAAAAGATCCTGCGGGTTTCGTTTATGGCATTGCGATCAGCTCGTGATTCAATGCACGGGAAGCGGCTGCCGGGACACACCTGCTAAAAATAGCAAGTTCCTTACTGAGTGAGAATTCTCGTTTGCATGTCACACCATCGCGAAGCTCTCGAAAAACCCATCGGGAATCACCGACATGCAAAGAAACCTCGACATGCAAACCCTAAAAAATAGCCTCGAAAGGCTGAATCCGAAAGTGGTCATCTTGACTTGCATGTTATATCATCGCTGAAGGTGTTGAAAAACCCGAAGGAATATCCGGTTATGCAAAGAAAATCTCTGCATCGGACCCGAAATTAGTCTGGAAGCCGGACTGCTAAAAATAGTAAGTTGTCCGTTTTTGCTCAAATTTGGCATGCAAGCAGTCGATGTACTCGAATGCATTAATGACGTTGGAATCCCAAAATAGCTGGCAAATTGCCCTGAATTGCAGACTTACTAAAAATAGTAAGTACCTGGAATTTGATGAAACTTGGCTGGAAACCTGCTGGATGTTTGCTGACAACATCGTTAAGTTCAATTTTCAATTTTCTGACTCTATTTGCCCTTGAATTGGCTGAAAAGTTCAAAACCCTAATTTCAGACTTGGCCAATATTTTAGCGTTTTAAGCTTCAATGACGGACACAACCCCCCGAAAGACGGACACCAGAAAAGAGACAGAGCGAGAGAGAGAGAAGAAAACCCAAGCCAAAAGACCGGAACGGAGCAAAAATTAAGGGGGTCCCCATCTTGAATGGGGCGATGTGTGAAAAGGTCACAACAAGTTGCTGATTGAAGTTGGGCGATTTTCTCAAGTATTGAAGTTATTGCAGCCAACTTAGAAAATTTGCTGAGAGTGTGAAGTTGCTAAGTTTACTTGCCAGAACTTACTAAGTATTGAAGGTTCGAATTTGTTGAAGGAGAAGTTGAGGTTTGCAGATGATATGATGCTGCAACTTCTCAAGTTTTTTAAAATCGACTAGCAGCCCCTGCATGATATTTTATTTATTTTCTATGTTAATTTGCTGATGGATGTTTATTGTTTTGTAGGATGGCTGAAGCAAGGGCAACTGGCAAGGACAACAATGGTGCATCCAGACAAGCTGTCATCAAGAAGCTGAGCAAGTCTTTCATGCCAGAGTCAAAGTTTACTTCGAAGTTGGCCAAGCTTGCTGACACGAACTTGGGCTCTTTCAACTTGGAGACCTTCAAGAATCGAATGCTGGGGATTGGTAATCATCAACCTTCAATCACTTCGCACAACATCATTCGAAGTGGACTATATGTAGCTGCTAGTTTTCCACCAGCTATTCAGTGCTCGGAGCTAATGATGGAGTGCGCCAATTATTATGAGACTGATCACAGATCAATTATGTCACTAGATGGTCAAGTGCTCGCCAACCTCACTCCTGCAGCTATTGGCGAAGCTTTTGGAATCCCAGCACACAGGAATATGAATTACAAATCGAGAGAACGTGCTGAGCAAATGTATGCTTTTGCATTCGAGAGATGTACGGAGACGATTAATACTCGTTGGATGAGCAACCCCAAGCCCTCTCGTACGAAGCTGCCAAGGCAAATTATATCAGATGACTTGAAGCAGGAGTACTGTGATCTCATTATGATGCTGAGCAGAATTGGAGGCTGCCCACAGGCTTTTATTTTCGAGCCATGGATGTTCTAGTACATCAACCTCATGCTGGAGGGAAAAGAATACGTCAACTAGGCTGAAATGATTAGTGATAATTTGCACGAGCAGCTCCTGAGTTTGAGAAGAACAAAGACATTCTATATGGGCTCTTACATCATTTACATGCTGGCTCGTATAACAAAGTATAGAGGGATTTCATATAAGGAGCCTGTTGGTTGTGGCTCTCATCAATTCAAAATCCATGAGGCTTGTCTGCAGTTGCACTTGACAAACACCACCTATTACAAGCGTGTCAACGACGCTTTTACCATGCACATCACAAGAACACTTCAAGAGCGTATGCATCATAGGATCTCAAGGGAAGCACAAGAATTGATTGAAAGGTATGGGTGCTGGTTTGTACAATTTCCAAAGTTTTCTTACATCAGGCTGCAAGGTTTTTCCTCATATCCATATAGGCTGCCTAAGTACCCAACCAACAGGATTTTAATGTTAGAGATATCTAGGCAACTGGTTGCCTACGATAAGATTCGGAAGAGAAAGAAGAAGGGTGGAGTTGAGTTCCCGATTGTCATGGGCAATTCAGACGAAGTGTGTCCTTCACTTCAAGCAGCTAGAGAAGCTGAGAGTGAGCTTCAGTTCTTTCATTTTTCCTATCACACCAGTAGACAACATTATGATCCGCACAACAATATTAGATGGATACTGTCAAAGGAATTCAAACATAAGGAAAATATTGAGGATTATTGGGCTGGTGCATCAGACGAGGCTGAAGTTAGAAAGAGGATGTTCTCTAGGTTTCCATTAAGTATGATTAGGGAGTGTGAAGTGATTCCAATACCAGACCAGGTGAGTGAGGACATGAATGTTCTCCATCCAGATTGAGGCAGTAAGGGATACTCCACTTCCACTTCCAGATTGGTCAGAATCAGAGATTGCAGATTTGGACACACTTTCCATTCCAGTCATGACATTTACCAGAGCATGGGTTGACAGGCATGTGAGCAGATTGAAAAGTAGGTCAGTTTCGTTGACTTACAATTTGATGGGAGATCACAGGACACCCACTACCAGCAGGAAGAAACAAATTACTTGAGGTTCAGAATCTCGAAGGAAGGAGCCAGTTCGACAGGAGCCTATTCAGCCGAAGCCTCCAAAAGTCGTAGTTGAGTCACCCATGCCATTGGAGACATGTTCTCCAAGTATACAGGAGGTTTCACTTTTCGCTGATCAAAGTAATGCATTGAATCAGGTGCAAGAGGTACATGAAGAAAATTAGCCACCACGAAGAGAGTCAGTTGGCCAGAGTGTTAATGCGCCTAGTAGGGATGATCAGCATGATGATGAGGAGACTGCTACTAACACTCAGTTTCAGCGTGAGTTAGAGACGGCTTTGGAGGATGATATAGTTTCAAGAGATACTCAGCCACTAGAGGACGATGAGCCTCACCAGAATGATATAGAAGTTGAACAAGTCCGTGAAGTAGAAGCACAAGAACAATAGCCATTTGTTATACAGCATGTGGTACCTAATTGGCTCAGAGATAGAATGAGAAGGAGCCCCAATGAAGAAGTTGATCCAACAATTGAGATGGAAGAGTTTTTGAATATGATCAGCGCGCCTCCACAAAAGAAGAGAGCACAAAATTTTTCAAAGATATCAACTGATGAGGATGGCTCTCGCACCCTTCATATGGCGGTGCCACAGGTTGATTGTGATCGAGACGAAGCAATGCCCGAGAACTATGTGGTCACAACTTTGGAGTTAGGACGCCCCATAGGTGCACAGATTGTTGAAGAATGTGATAATTTCTATCAGGCACTCAAGGATAGATTATTTAAAAAGGAAAGTATAAGAAATTGAAGAAGGAACATAAGACATTGATAGGATACATGCAGCACTTGTCTCGTCCTTGTGGGCAGGAGATTCCAGCAATAGAGCTTCCAGCTGAGTTATCTAGAGATTCAGTTACCGGCTTGTTGGAGTTGAGAAAGATGGCACAGAAGGCAGATAAATGGGTTACAGGAGTTCGTGCTGAGACAGAAAAGTTCATGGAAGACCTTGCTCATGCTCACCAGCAAGCTTCCAGCATTATGGCATGTATGGAAGCAGTTGATCAGGCCTGGGGTGATGCTTTTGTTTATCAGAGCAAAGTTATTCAGCGTCTTGAGGCATTGAGGCATGTTCCTTTGCGGATGCTGATTGATAGTGGAGTCATTCAGGAGAATGATAGGTATGACTTTTCTAGATGGTACTCTTCAGTGATCACAGGGCGTGGCTTCTTTGACGCAGCATAGGCGGATTCAGCTAGAGTCAGGAAGGCTATGATGAATATTGTTGATGGAATCCTGAATACTTTGGAGGCAATCTTTGCTAGACGGTTGAATCTCGATGAGGTGACTACTGATAATTTGAGTAGGCTGGCACCTTTCTTCTCGGAGGTGAGGACCTTTGTACAGGACGACTTTGAAAACACTTCGACTTTCTCCAACTTGATTTAGAGTACGTAGGATTCCTTAGTTGCTTGGAGAAAGTCTTGCACACGGCACGAGCAGTCAGTCACGGTGTTAGAGTTTCAGCTTGATTGCATTCCACCTATTTCAGTTCAGGAGGTTGAGGCTATACTTGCCAGGTTCATTGAGTTTGCAGCCAGAGAAAAGGAGAATGGGAATGCACTTCTGGATGATGATCTTCTAGAAGACTGATTGTGGGCATTAATTGCCTTTACTATTTTGGGAGTGAGTGGGAATCTTTGATTAATTTATTGTGCCACTCCCTATTCTGGTGGTTTTTAGGGTTAGGGCTGAGGTGGCTCAATCTGAGCCATTCTTTCGATTGTAATCCGAGCCGTCCATTGGACTGGGCAATCTATAAAAGGGGGAGTCCCTCTCATTTGTAAATAATTAGAAACTAGAGGTTAGAGGGGACATCAGAGAGTAGAAGAGAGGTTGATTGTATAATTGTAGCTTAGCATAGCATAGTTTGGAGAAGGAAAGTTTTCCTTTGAAAACTTTTGTAAGAGATTGTTGTGTAAAACTTTCATAATAGAAGATCTTTTCATTGATGGTGAAATTCGTCTTTGTTATGGATAGCGAGCAAAGTTTCTTCATCCCTTTGATTCCAAATAGCGTAAAGTAGCTTAAAGTAGAGTAATTTTCATTTCATGCAAGTAGACATTAGTTGTGGATTTGTGGCGTCAATCGAGGCAACTTCGTTCCAGTCCATACCACTAGCAACTTGCTGACGGCAAGTTTGCCTTGCGTGGTCAACTAGAGAATTTTATAAGCCTAACTTGAGTTGCAATTCATATCTTGGTATGCGTCGTCTTGACGATGTCTTGGTGTCGAATTGTAGCTTGAAAATTTCTTGCTATCCCCTTGAAGATTGCACCAACTTTGTGTAAGCTGTCCAGCGTGAGGTGGAGCAGAGTTCGGTTGAAGCTTGTTGAGATTGATCCCACATCCCACCTTAGAATAGGACTTAGAACCTTCTTACCCTTACACTCATTTCAATTCCGTTCATTTCTGATTAGTTTTAGGAAAACGTACTTTATTGCCAAATCATCGCATCACATAAATCCCTTCCAACCATCCATTTGGTGTCAACTGCAAACCTTAAGAACAATTGTGTAAGTCCCCTCGTAAAAACAGCAATTCACAACCAACCAACTGAGGGTATTCCAAAGCATTTCGGAACCTTGGAGTTGAACGTGTGATCTATCTCGCAATCTTAGCGCACGAAATACTTTGATCAAGAGAGAATGGAGTAGCCTTCGAACAACTTTGTTCTGTTCATTGGTGCGGTTACAAAAATCACATCAACGGAACTCTCATCTGGCTACTTGGTCAAAAGGCTCATAACCTCATCATGCCAACTCCAAGGAATGTGGTGATAAACCTCATGTATCATAACTGTCCATAGGTGGACTCCACTTGAATCCCATGGACAAATTGGAAAACCAATGCCTGTTGACTTTTGTTGTGCCACTCTAATAACCTTTGGAATCCAATTGAACCAAATTTCAAATTCCTGCCTCTGGAAGCAACCAATTGGAGAGAACAAAGTAGAAGATTTGCATAACTTGGACTTATCCCTTGTAGTTAGAAATATATCATACCAGCGTGAACCAGAACACCACTTATTCAACCCACCTCTCTGTGTCATCAAGGACATAGTCATATTCTGTGTATGCAGGCTGAAAGTAAACTGATAAGTACACTTCATTATGCAATCAAGGTGAACTTCCCTGTCTACGTCAATGGAATACCAGAGTAGTGATGTGTATTCCATCCTATATTGCCATCATCAGAAGATGACTCACTACTCAAAACATGATGGATAGGTCTTGCGACCATACCATTGTTACCCTCAACAACCTTGATGGTCGAGGCTCTATCTGACAACAACAGCAAGTACCCTGATTGGATGTCTTCAAGGCCCTGCTTGATTGTCCGCAAACAAGAGGCCTTAAATCCTTCCCAAGGACCTTCTTGTCCCTCTTTAGAATTAACTTTCCAAAGGAAATAT
This sequence comes from Sequoia sempervirens, assembly GCA_007258455.2. NCBI lineage: Eukaryota > Viridiplantae > Streptophyta > Pinopsida > Cupressales > Cupressaceae > Sequoia > Sequoia sempervirens. The sequence goes on from VDFB02211910.1 coordinate 158,294, forward strand.
TCAATTAAGTTATCTGTCTTAGCTAAGAGAAACAAGGTTTGCTCAACTCCATCCTTGGTGACCTGCAATTGCTCCTTCCCTTCATGCCTCCTATTAGGCCAAATGTCACAATTAGCTACACAATAAGAAGTTTATGATTTGCTTCCAAGAGTAAGAAGAGTACCATCATGAATACCATTGCCCTCACAAGATGAGGTCCTACAAAACTCCCGAAAAGAAGTTGGGACAGCACTAAGGTCCAATGTGCAAGACTCAGAAGAACCCATCTTTTCTTGATAAGGCTGTCCAATAAGAATCTCTACATTACCATTGTAGAGCCTTGTGCTTGATTCTTCGATGACACTTGAACTTGTAGCCGAGCCTAATGAGTCTGCATCATCAACAATCCATTCCACACTGAGTGGTCTCCTATGGATGTGAATAATGCCCAACATGGGTGCATGGAAAAATATATCATCGACTGTCAAACTGCTGGCATAAATCAAAACAGCACCCTGTAGCCTGTGAATCATGTCCATGATGAAGCAAAATGTATTACTACTATCAAAGGATGATAAAAACTCATCATCAATCCATCCTCTAACACCAAAGTGGCAATCCCAACTTCTCTTGTCCATCCCAACAACTGTTGTCCTCAAAGTGTACCCTAATAGAACTCTGACCAACAAAGTAGGACAGCCATCAATCAATGAAGTAGGAGGTAGAACCCATGGGGTTAGGGCTGGGATACTGTAATGTCCCTTTCTCAAACCTGATCTTTCCAGTGTCCGTTGGCCTTTTCCGGAGACCCAAAGGCTAGTCGGAAGGTAAAATTAGGGTTTCCTATTTTGAAGGTTGTCTTTGCTCAAAGTTGGTGGATTCAACGGCGGATTCTTTCTGGGTTTTCAGAGAGCTTCGCAGTGGTATGTTCTTCTTGGAATTCTGAGCATCTTCAGGAATTTACTATTTTTAGTAAATTCTATTTCTGGCAATTTTACAGTTGGGTTCAGCATGGTTGACTTCCTACTTCAGTTTGGTCAGTTGGCTTGCTCATTTATGGCTTCGGGGCACAATTGGAGAGATAAGTTGAGCTATTTAATTGAAAGTCACGTTTTAATGTTATATTTTAACGTTGACCACCTTGGCCTAGTCTATTGACTTCATGTTGTTTTGAAAAGTGGTCTTTTGAGGGTGGCGCCTTCATTAAAGATTATTTTATAATTTATCAAAGTCAAATCAAGCCTTAAGTTTGGACGCATTTATTAGAGTGTTGAATTTATTTAAAAATGTCAAGTTTGAGCTTTGAAGAAAGGGACGCCATCTTTTGAAGGGATTAGGGTTTGACTCTGAAGAGAAGATTAGGGTTTCGAGAAGTCAACAGGAAATTATAAAAGGAAGACTTTGATCCTCAATTGATTATCTTTTGTCTACAGTATTGTTACTCTGTCGGAATGGTATTCGATCGCTTCGAGGAATGAAGGCCTCCTAGCTCGGGCATTGCTTCTTGCTTGCAACACAGCAACTAGTAGTGATTTATTATAGCTTTGTGAGTTTCATTGGGATTTGTGCATTGTAATTAGCATTGTGGCTAATTAGTTTTTGTTTTTGCATATTAGAGGTTTCCAGATATTGCATTTTAGCTACAGCAGATTTGTGTTTTTATTCGTAAATCAGAAAATATCAAAAAGATTGTTCTGGGTATCGCATTTTCCATTCTGTCTAGGCAAGGTGCCCATTTGTGCCAATTTGTAGAATTTTTAGAGAAGCATCTGATTTTTAAATGTAAATCGCCCCTCTTGCTGGGCCGTACCTCCTTGAGCTGCATTGGGTTTCGTGCATTAAATAAATAGGGTCTTTTGAGTGAGTCTCAGTGTTCTAATTTGGTCGCCATATTACTAGAGCCATTATGCAATTCGTCTCATGAGAATTGATGAAGTTTTGAGCAAGTTGTGAGTGGATTTGTGAAGTACAGGGCTGTTGTTTGTGCACAAGGAAATCTAGACTGTCATAAACCAGAATTTGAGGTTGGTCTGTTTAGTGCCTTTTCAGATCTAAGCTTCATTCATTCAGTAAAGGAAACTCCTACATATTGTTGCAGCTTGATTTATAACTTGATTCACATTTCTAGCAAGATATTATCATTCACATTGTAAACTGGCAGTAGTATTGACAGTAGGGTTATTCTTGCTCATCATAGTTTGTAATGTTCAGCTTTCCGTTCAGTATTTGCTACTGTATTTAACTTACCTCCGCCCTATGGTAGCTACTCTCCCACTCTGGGTCAGAAAGCACATTCTGGGTGTTGAGTACTTTCAGCATTTCAGTTATTTCTTTCAAGCACTGTAATCTGTAATACTCTGCCATATGGTCGCCTCAACTCCATCCTGGATTGGGTAGCACATACTTGGTGTCGAGTTCCCTTTCAGTACTTAGTGCAGAAGATCCTCTGACCATATGCTCGCCATCATTGGCGCCATTCTTGGTTAGAGTTATCGCATAAGCATTTTGATTAAGATCCTCTGACCAATGCTCACACCTTGCCTATATCAGGATCCTGGTGTACATTCTGGTTAGAGTTGCTTCAGCAACGTTTTGGTTTAAACTGCTAACCTTAACGGGTGCATTGATTTGTAATTTGTAAGTTGAAAAACAAAAAAAATTGGCTCGGAATATTTCAGATACATCTGTCCTCATGCCTATCTCCAAACCATAGCCTCTAATCTATTAGAAACTTGAGTATATACCTCTTGAGATCAAGAATATGCATCCATCACCAAAGGACCTCAAAGATCTGTCATGCCTCCATTGTACTATTCTGATACAATCATCAAGACTTGCAAAACCTCTCACTATTCCAACCCCAAGGGTCTCTAAAAGATGAACTGAAGCATGCGGAAGTTCACTGTCTTGAACCAACACTGAGAGTAAATTGTCAAGGTTTACATCATGAACCTCCATAAGATGAACCCTCTTAGTTTGGAAGGTCTAAAGTAAGCAAAAATTACTGTTATTCAAGATTGAAATTAGCAAAGTACAATCTGATATAAGTACTCTACACAAAGGACAACAACAATACTTATGAATTTCCCAAGTATAAGCATGCATGCAAAGCATAGTGCTACACCAAATCAACTCAAAAGTGACTAGGAAACACTTCCAAACAATTTCCTATTGAAAACTTTCACCTCCTTCACAAAGAATAATGTGCCAACTCCCCTGAATGAGAGCAAACCATGATGTAAGGTGACTAACTTGCAACCAATCAACAAGCTCAAAACTGAAAATCTGATCCATTCTTTGCCAAGGAACACACCCAAGAATGTTCAATTGATCATTGCTCCATTCCTTACTAAAAATCTCTTTCCAATCCATTTGAAGATGAGTAAATGGAATCACAAGATGTTTGGTAAGGAAAAGAACAACTCTATTAACTCTAAAATTTCCATCCTTATACCTCCAAAGATCATACCTACCCTTTCCAATAAGCTCCAACAATCCTTGTTTAGGATTCCAAGCATGAATACCCAACCAAGAATGATCAACATGCTTAGAAAGATACACATCACCACTGCAAGTGCCATCCATAACATTATGCTCATCAAGGAAGTTTGTGACCCTTGTGGTAATCTCTTGTAACCCATCCATGAAAGCATCAACAACTAAGGTGCAAGGAGCAATTGTTGTCTTCAAGATCATCCCCAAAGAAAGATTAGTATAAGATAAAACATCACTCAACCCAAAGGATGGATTGTCAGTCATGTGGATGTCATGTAAAGGTCCTTCTTCCTCCATAGCTACATAAGTAACAAGCTTGAACTCTCCTTTCCTCGTATTTGTTCGTAAAATTCCAGCAAGCTCAAGAACAATGCTTGGAACCCTTTCAAAATCAGAAGTGTAGAAATCTCCATGAATCAATTCATTCCATGAAGAAGCTAAATTACCAACTACATAGAATAGGTAGACAAGACTACTCATCAACTCTGATATGGCATGAAATGTCCCACCTGTTGGCCAACTCCAAAACTCAAGACCAAGCTTCATGCAAGAATGATGTAGCTCAACGCAAGCACCAACAAAGAAAGAACTCTCAACTGAAATCATTAATTTGCATACCCAATTTTCCTTCCAATTCTGTATGTAGTAAGGAATGATGATGCCTCCTAGTGTCAAATAACTCCTAATGCAACCCTCATTTGGCTCCTCATTTGCATTTTTCATATCCTGTGGTCTCCCAGGAGGGTAACCAATCACCTCATAAAGTGAACTCAGATCATTAGCAGGCTGAAAACCATACTCCAACTCAGGTTCTGAAACTTCTCCTGGATCCCATACCTTACAATTTTCACTAAGTGCACGATTGCAACCAGGAGTTGTTCCATCATCCAACTCAAAAAATGTATTGTCATATGTCATATCATCACCCATCTGAAACAATGGGTTATCAACAACCTCCATACATTGATTATTCCAATCATGTTCATGCAAAGAAAGTGAACTGCTGCTGTGATGAATACTAAAATCAGAATTTTCATCCCTGTCATCAATGACTCCAAAGCTGTCCCAAAGCACTTGTACCTCTCCATTATCATTTTCAGTAGTAAACTGTGGGTTCAAATCATCGAAGAATCCATCACCAATAGCTGATTTGAAGTCACCAAACCTTTCATCTAAAAGAACATTAGTAAACTCATCACAAGAAATAGTATGGAAGTCAATAATCTTAGTAGCATCATTGGATAAATCTGAAAGTGGTGCCAACGATGTTGTTATGTCCTTTCCTTCATGCTCCATTTCATGCATAGTAGCTCCATGTTTGACCTAAGAATCACCTTGAAGCTCAGTCACATAGTCCTCATGAGTCAAGACACTATCTCCCTCTAAATGGTTTGTCATGAACTTCTCTCCATTCACCTGCTCAATGGTTTGATCAGACTCCTCATTTTTTGTTAATAATGATTCTTCACTTTTCCCATCATTTTATAAGTTAGATTCTAACAGCTCAGGCAACTCAGGATGCTCCAACAATTTAGTTAGAGTCTTGTTATAATTTTCAAAGCTTTGCTACAATTTTGCCATGCACTCTTGAAAGTACTTCATATCACTCACTAAAATATCTATCACTCTGCTGCAACTAAAATTGATTCAACTACCCTAATAGGATGACAAGATAATTTGTGCTCTGATACCACTGTAGCGTGCCGCCCAGCTTGCACTTGTTTGTTTTTTTGTGTTTTTGTGTTTTTGATGAGCGTTTTGAGATGATTTAACAATGATTCATATAACAATATATTGCAGCAAAATAGAAGATATTGCAATTAAATTTTCAACTCCAAAGTGAACATTACAGAGAGGGTTTAAAGCTGAAAATTCCAGATTTTTCTACAAGCCTAAATACTTAGCTTTTTACCAAAATAATGATAACCCAATTCATAAAATATCTCCTAATATCTAAATCAACAATACCCAGAAAATCTGGGAGTTACAATTTTGGAACTCACAAGAGAAATGTGTTTGAAGAACCCTCTAAAAAGGACGCCAGCTGCAAGAATCACCTCGAATGGCAGAAATGTTGCGTGCTCGTAGCTCTCCAACCTTGGACAACCCCAATTAAAGCATTACAACCTCCAAAAACCCTAGCCGCCCTTGCAAACGATCAGCCCTCTCTCCAAGATGTATGCCTAGCCTAAGAAGATGGTACGGCCAACATTAAAGGCACTAAAACTTCTTAAATCTGCTGCTAGTGTATTCAAATCTGCCCTACAATATGAACTCTCCAATCTGAAATATATCTTTGATGCCCAAACTGTAAGTCTCAATTTGCCTTGAAGCTCACCTATGATTCCTGAAGTGAAATCACCAAGAATTCTCCAAACTGTATCTTTCAACTACGTAGAGAATGCTACTTGGAAGGGTTTCAGTCCTTACAAATCCCGAGAAAATAACTATCCTCCAAAACCAAAACCAATTTCAATATCTTCATCCAACATATCAAATGAGCTCTCGTCTCCCTTTTATAAAGAACTCCTTGACCTTCTAGAAAGACCCAAGAAGAGTGTCCAACAAGCTTTTTAGAAGCAAATTTTATTATTCCTTGATGTGACCTTTTGATGTGACTCCTTGATGTGACCCCTTGTGACCTCTTGATGTGACTCTCAAATACTTAAGTCACTTTTTGAAGATATATTAATAAAGTGACTTTATTAATTTATCATTAAAATAGGTCACTTTTTAACCTTTTAATATAATTATTTAATATTACCCTTTTGACTTTGCACTTTTTTGCCTAGTAACATTAAATTATTAAAATAATGATTATTCCTTAAGAGAGCCAGAAAACGGGGACATTACATGCCCTAGCCATAAACCTAACCTTTGGTCATTCAAGGCTGATCACTCACTTTGGGGTGGTTTTTGAGAGTTGCTGCATCTTTCACCAATCCTGATCACCTATTTTGGAGGGCTAGGGGCAGATCGCTGCACCATTGACCAGATCTGGACTGTCCTCCCTTACTGTGCCAGCTCACAGTAGGGGCGTTTCCAGCCTCACCTAATATGGTTAAGAGTATATATTAATGTTAGATTTTTTATTGTTTTCAATAACATTAACCCAGTCATCACAGATCAGATCCACCTCAAACAAGGCCCAATCATTTAATTTATCTAGCGGCCAGGTCTGGAGAACTTTATAATTAATGTGTTATCGTTCACCCTTGAATCTAATTGTTTCTATTTGTTAATTTACATTCTGAAATTTATTGTACATTCTGAATATTATATTGCTAATCTTATTAATGAAGGGTTTATTAAATGCTATCATTTTAGCTGCTGCTACAATTAATTTGTTTACATACTAAAACTGTGAAGGTTTCATATTTTTTCTGCAAGTGGAAGTTCTGAAATTAATTATTATTGATCTACGGTTTAGTATATATTGATGTTTATTCCAGTCTTTAACAAATTTAATAAAATCCAAAAATTGCATTCTTTTCCAGCTGATGCCATATCATATGGTTTGATTAAATAATTCTGCATTTACTTTTAGTAACTTGTTTCAGCTTTTCCATAATCATAAAATACAAAAAAAATCATTTTATTTCCTAAAAACCTAAAAGGGGACATTACAATTGCATAGATACGATATTTGTGCCCAAAGCCTGTGTTACTGCTTAAGTATTGGTGCCCAAAGCCTACTATTAGTGCCCAAAATCTTTAATGGTGCATGAAGGGTTTTTATGGTAGTTAAGATTTTATATTGGTTCACTGTTCAATGTCAGCATAGAAGTGAGAGAATAGTCTAACAATATCTAACCTCCTTTATTTCAATCAATGTTATTTGTTACAATCAAACAACAATGAAAAACATACTTTGCTGATGTCACAAGTGAGATAGTTGATGTCAGCAGTTTTGGCACAAAACACAGCCAATGGGCTACTCACATTATGCAGATATTCCATTTTTTAATTCCTAATGTCAGTAAATTTAATCCCCTTGTTTAAACTCTTCTTTAATTATCCTTCCTTACCACACTTAAGATAAAAATAAGTTGATTGTTTGGAAAATGTGCTCTCATACTCAAATCACCATTATTCTGTGTTTGGAATCTTAGTGACTGTGGATACTACAAGAGGCGTTGAAATGAGTATCCAATACCCACCGAATGTTTCTAATAACTTAGGTTTTTCTCATAAGTACATCATCAAACTCTAACAGCCCTTTATTATGATCAATGAGGATGGAAGACCTTCTTTTGCTCACAATTTTGATGTTGGCTCTATTGGTAGTTCACTTCTTAGCATGGGAGCTTCCTTTCACAGGATTGTTTTATAATACGTGAATTTATAGTAGTTTGTTGATTATCAACCAATTTAGGTTTACCTCCTCTAATTAAGGTTCTCTTGCTTCCTACATTTACATCTAGATTTAGTTTAAAATATTTTCTTTTTGGTTGTTGGATCCATTATGCAATCCTGATTAACTGCTGCAACTTGCTATACTTGTGAGGTCCTTTGACAGACTTGTGTCTATTGTAGACATCCATAGAATTGATTTTATTGTTTCTTAAAGTATTTTCTGAAACATTGCATTTTGGTCAGTGGTAAATTTAAAAATGAGAATTCTTGACTTTTATCCATAGTGTCCTCAGCTACCAAATTCATATCTAGAAATTACCCAAAAACAGTTCTATACACCTGCATAATTGACATCAGAAATTTCAAATTATATATCTGGAATTCATTAACAAAAGAGGTATTTGTTGTAAATTTTCTAGAGTGAAATCTTGAAAGTAGTACACCAGTGGAAATGACCAAGACATAAAGCTAATGGGTTAGGAATGGTCATCATTGATCCTATAGTTTGAACCGAAATAGGTATCAAACATTATTAATAACAACTATCTATAGCCTTATTAACGTGGTAAGAGAAAACAATATTGGAAGTGCTAATAATAAAGGTAAGGGAATTGATTTTAAGGAACAATGGATCCCTTCCCTAAGGAAGGGCAGTAGAACTGGGTTTTGATGGGGATTCTAGGGGGAACCCAGGCAATGCAAGCACAATTTTTTTTTTGCGTGATGTTAAAGGAGATGGTAGCTCCCCTCTTCCTAGGGTGTTAAAACAAATAACGAAGCAAAAGTGAAAGTATTAGTGGCAAGCTTGACCATTGTGGCTTCTAATGGCTATGGAAGTATTATTGTGAAAGGTGACTCTTTGTACTGATTAATGCAATACATAAAAGTTCTTATCCAGATTGGAGCTCAAGTGTTATGTGGAGATGGATTCAAAATTGTCAACACTTCATAGCCATCTCTCATCATCTTGGAATGAAATTGAGCATTTTTAACATTTAATTTTAAGACAACTCAAACTAGAACTATATGTACAGTAGAATTATTCTTTAAATTATGATCTAACTAAACCTAAGGGTAACATAATTTACAAGTATGCACATTGTACAAGATTTCAAAGGGGATTTTGCATTGAACACAAATTATTGACTAAGTTCTTGTTTTGAATGCAAGCCTTAGACTATCAACAGTCAAGACCCATAGTGAGATTTTTCAGATTTAGGGAGGGTAAACTATCAAGCACAAATTACTAAATTTAACTTCCTACTTGTTGTGACCCTTTCACGCATCACCCCATTCAAAATGGGGACCCCCTAATTTTTGCTCCATTCGGGTCTTTTGGCTTTGGTTTTTGGGTCGTTTTGTGGCTGTCTCTCTTTGGTCCATCTATATCTTTCTAGAGATGTGCCCGTCTTTGAGCTTAAGTTGAAATTTTGGCTTGGTCTATAAAATTAGGGTTTTCATTCTTCAAGCCAATTTGAGGTTAATTTAAGTTGGCAAATTGAAATTTGAGCTTGCCATTGTGATCAAAAAGCTTCAAGAAGGTTCCCATTAAATTTTCATTGAATTCTGACAACTTACTATTTTTATTAAGTACTCAATTTGGGACCTTTTTCCAAGACTTTTGAAATTCTGACTGTTACACCACATTTGGAACACTTTGAGCTGCTTGCCTACAAATTTTGAGTGAAATCGGACAACTTGCTATTTTTAGTAAGTCCCCCATTTGAGGCTTTTTTGTTGAGGTTTTCGAGAAATTGACTGTTGCATTAGATTCAAGACACTTCAAACTGTTTACACCCAAAATTTGAGCAGATTCTGACAACTTGCTATTTTTAGCAGTTTTGCCTTTGGGAGCAATTTTTAGGGTTTGCATGTATGATTTTTCAATGCATGTCAAGATAGTCTTTTTGGGTTTTTCAAGAGCTTCGCGATGATGTGACATGCAAGTCAAGTTGATGACTTACTATATTTAGCAGGTGCCCGCGTGTAGACCAATTTTCTAGGTTTTTCTGGGTTTTTTGAGATCTCTCGGGCAGTATGACATGCAAACACATCCAGGCAATTGGTTGGCCACTTTTCAAGCACTTACTATTTTTAGCAAGTTCACTCTAGCAGCACCCAGGTCATCAGTTTCACGAGCAGGGCAGTCTAGAACAAAAGCGGAGTCAAACAAAGGTCATTTGAGGCACATGCAAGTCAAATTAGGGTTTCCAACTTCGGTCCTCAAAATGAGGGGTAAAACTTGAGAAAAATGAAAAACTGATGTATCCCATCACGATCAGCATCTTTCAGGCTGTCTACTGGTAAAATTTGAGTGCAATCTAATTACTTACTATTTATAGTAAGTCACATCCAGAACAGGGATAAAAATAGCAGGTCAGCATGAAAGGCAGGTGTGGACAAGTCAAACAAGTCATGAGGGTCACGTGGAACGAATTTCAAGTCAAGAGGAGTTGTCAAAGTTTAAGAATCAAGAGGTTACTAAAAATAGAAAGCCAGTCAAAATTGGCTAAGTATTCGAGGGTCACCCTTAGAAGTTTACTTAACTCACTAGATGCAAAAACGCTTGAGGCATGCAAGCAAAATGGAAGTACCCCCCTCCAATATTTTCCCATCATGAAGCAAGTTGAGGAAAAAGTTCCTAAGTCAAAAGTTGCCAGACATCCCCCTAAATGCGCCCTCAACATGAACCTCAAAGGCTCAAATGCACCATCATGGTGGAGGTGGTTTGAAAATTCTCTAAGGCACGGAATGGAAGGGCAACCCCTTGAATGTGCCCTCAAAATGGAAGTACACCCTGTGGAATGCACCCAAGGTAGTGTGATGGAGGAAAATTTTCCAAGGCATTGAAAAGTTGAAGCTCCCCCTTCAAAATGAGCCCAAGATGAAGAAGGCAGAGGTGAGAAAAAAAATTCGAAGTAAAAAATGGAAGCACCACCCTTGAAATGCGCCCAAGATGAGTTGGATGGAGAAAATGCTTCTGAGTCATGAAAATGGCATCACACCCCTTCAAATGCACCCTTGGCAAGAAGGAAGTATAGAAATTTTTCTAAGTGTTGAGAATGGAAGCAAGGGGTCTCAAATGCACCCAAGGTAGTGTGAGAGCTTGAAAATTTTCTAAGGCAAGAAAAGTGGAATGACAAGGTGGTAAATGCGCCCAATTTCTAAAGATGATTTGAAAATTTGCTAAGTGCTTGAAACTGGAAGGAGACCCCTCCAAATGCGCCCAAGTTGAGAAAGGGGTGCAAGAAATTTTTCTAAGTCTTTGAAAATGGAAGCATCACCTTGTAAATGCGCCCAAGCAAGGAATGGAGACATGAAAATTTTCTAAGTGATAGAAAGGGGAAGCCAGACCCATCAAACGTGCCCAAGGTAGAAAAGTGGCATCAAAAATATTCTAACTCATGGAAACTTGAAGCTCTCCCTCTCAAATGCGCCCTCAAGCAAGGAGTATGAGGTAAAAAAATTCTAAGTCATGAAAGTGGAAGAAGACCCTTCAAAATGCGCCCAAGGAGGTAATATGAAGAACAGACAACATAATATTTTCTAATGCATGGGAATTCTCCAAAGCCCCTAGAAGGACATAGTCAAAATGTGCCATGATGAAAGGTTATGAAGAAGGCAAAATTTGCTAGAGGAAAATGATGAATCCTATCTGATCCAGAGATCAATCAGACCTTGAAAATCAAAGCATGGAGATTAGGTAAGTAAAGTAAATTTATATTATAAGTGTTTTGATGCTCTTCTTTTGTTTGTTTTGCAGGGTGATCACCGGGGCCAAAGCATGATGACTTGGGGTGATGGATCAAGTACTCCAAGACAACATTACAACCTTGGAAAGGGATAAAGTTACATGTTTCAAGCTCCTCCATGATGTCTCAATTGTGCTCAAATCATGAAGGAAGATGTTGGAAGAATTGGCTAGGTGTCAGAACCCTGGTGGTTCTCTGATTCAAACCCTAATTGTCTTTTGAAGGTTTTTGCAAGTTTTCAATTTTTTTGTGTTTTTGGAGTTTTTCACAGACAAAATGAAATTTGCGATTTCTCTAGAAATTGATGAATAATTCATAAAAAATTCATATGAGCTTAAAATGCATAGAAATTGTCCAGAATGGATAGGCGTTTCTTTATTTCAACTTTTCCAGTTCATACAATATTGAAATCTGAACATACACTGAAAATACATTGAATTTATTGAGGAAAAACCTGATTTTCTGTAAGTGGCGGCTGCAGCAATAAATGAGATGGTACGGCCAATGAAAGGATAATCTCTGGCTCGATAAACAATGCACACCCTCAGTAAATCATGGCGCCCAATGTCCAGACACCAGAAACAGATGAAGGAAGGCGTTTCCTCAGAGAATGTAAAAGTACGGCCTGAAGGTACAGAAGTACGGCCTTGCTGGTACGGCCAGTCTGCAGCAATAAATACAAGTACGGCTTCCTTGAAATTCGTGCCAAGACACTACTGAATGGTAATGAATGAAATCGCCTCAACTGGAAGATGTTTTTCTTTGCTTCTCACTGAATGAATGTCTCAATAATCTCAAACTGTGATCTCTGGATGAAATCACCAAGTGCCAGCTTCAACTGATATTTCACAGCCTCAGTCTGCCTGATTCCTGAAGAGTTTTCGTTCTCCAGAAACGATCGTCTGCCAGAAACCCTAGGGTTTGCAAACTCCAATGCTCAGAGCAAAAATCAAGACAAAATTGAATAATAACATGATAGTTCGATTTTGTCTGTGAAGAGTATATATTGCCTTGAAGAAAAATTCGACCTATTCTCCTTTTTAATAAATCATTTAAATTAATGATTTAATTTGCTCTTTTGACTTAGGAGAAATAATTAATCATTGGCGTCCCCTTTTTAATGAATATAAATACTCATTAAGTCACCTTTTAATAATATATTATAAAGTATAATTAAATACTTTATAACTAAGCCAAATAATTAAATATTTTAATATTTCAATAAAGTGACTTTATTATAAAGTCAAATTATTAAATATTTAATAACTCATTAATTACTCCTTATTTCTCCGTCAAATCAATCAACTACTGAACTGGGTCGAATTGAAATGAATAATCGCACTGTGTGCCCTGCCAAATAGTTTCCATTCACCTAACTTTCTAAAAATAGAAAGTTCTCAAAAGCTTCGAAGATTCCGCGGGCCCAACCCGATAACCAAACCGAGCTACCAAACACCGGATAACTGCACCGATGATCCTCTGCACACCCTGTCAGCCTACGAGGATCGAAATTATAGGCTAACTCCTCGACAAGCAGTGTTAGCTAAAACGGGGACATGACAGTCCGCCCTCCCTGAAATTGCTTGTCCTCAAGCAATCTCTGCAAATACAGCTGCACTGCACCACCTGGATCCCATGGATAGTTTCGGACAATGTTCCTGCTGGACACAACGGACTCTTGTAACTCCCACAACTGATCAGCAAGAAATGAGTACCATTCCCCATTAACCTCAGTGCGGTTCGGCATAGGATCAAGAAACTCAGAAGGAGGCAAGTCAAACGGCAAGCAACACTTACCCCCTAAAACTGCACGAGATATACTATCATCCAACATATCAAGCACGTGCATACCACCACTGTGCACCTGAAACAAATCGTGTACATGCGGATTAATCATGAAGCTATATGCACTCTGCACCATATACACACTGTGATACTCCTCCGTGAGCTGAGTTTGAAATCCTAGTGCACTAGTAGGATCTCAAACGCTATCATCACTCTGCTCAAGACCAGGTTCAGGTGAGTTACCCATATCAAACTCAAAAAGCGGATTGTCGTATGTAGATATAACATCTGTCTCAAACAATGGATTGGTCACAAACGGAACCAAACCACTGGGCTGATCCCAAACGGCTGCCTCAGAACCCCCGAGGTACTGAGCATAACCATGCCTGATTTGTGCAAAATCCTGCTCTACCTTCTCACTCTTCCCACTAACGAGAGAGATAGAACGAAGGCTGCCATCTGTAATACCCCTCAACACATATTTCTTGCCCTGTACCTCAAATCTCATCTCCATTTTAGGCAAGTTGAGGGTGAACACACTAATGTCCTGCAGCCATCTCATACCCAGCACGAAATCCATCCCACCCAAGTTGACTACATAAAAGTCTGCCTGCAACTCATAATCAGTCAGCATGAGAGTGAGATTACAAATCCGTCGAGTGCAAGTGAGAGTATATCCATCTGCCACCCGAACTCTGAATCCAGCGAAATCCTCTGTCTGGAGTCTACATCTGCTGACGAAGCTCTCATCAATGAAATTGTGTGTGGCTCCAGTGTCGAGCATAGCAATACATCGCTGTCCTTCCACTAATCCCCTGAACCTGAATGAGTCATCCCGTACACTAGTAGATAATACCAACGGGGATAAGTTGGCATCGGGCCCAAACTCTGTAGAGGCATTCCCGGCCTCTGCATGTTCTGAAACAACCTGCTGGTCTGAATCATCAGACTCGTCATCATCATAGTAAACCCACATGGCGCGGTTGGCTCTGCCCTTCGGTCTCAAAGGACAATCGTGCTCCTTGCTGTAGGGTGCTTTGCACCAATAACAAAGTTGTTTCTTCCTGCATTCCTCCCGAGTTGCATCATCAATTCTCGCAACTGGTTTCCTTTTAGGCTCTGCAACTGGTGTATGACTCTCCTCAATAGGCAAGTTATTTGTTTTAGGCGGAAATTGTTTCTTCGGAGCAGCAAGCTCCATACTCCTTGCCTTCCGCATCGCCTCCTGAAGTGTAGTAGGATCAAACGCCTTGACCCAACCTCTCATGGGTTCGGTCAAACCCTCAACGAAGAGTATGACAAGTCTCCGCTCCGAAATCCCTGTCACCATGACTGCAACTCTCTGAAACTCACCAATGTATGCATCCAGACTACCTGTCTGTCTGAGCTGAGCCAACTCTCTGAAATACAATTCCGGATCTTTCTTGTCAAATCTCTCTATCAGTCTGCTCGTGAACTCCTGATAGGTATTAACCGCATGATGGCCTAACGTATACATGCCGTGGTGCCACCAATCATGTGCTACTCCGTCCAGATGTAAAGTGGCAAATTTAATTGCCTCATCCTCCTGCATAGGCCTAAGTGACAAGTAATTGTCCAATTTCTGGACCCAAGACCTCGCTGATGTCTTTTCTGATCCATCAAAATATGGCAATGTAATTTTGCTCACAGCATACTGTAAATCCCTGTTCACCTGTGGCTGCTGCTGCTGATGCTGAGGGGGTCTACGGTCGAATCTACCTCCTCCTCTGGGTTTATAGACATCTATAAACTCGTGAAATGTCAGTGCCTGCCGGATCTCAGGCGCTAGTGACATGTACTCACCATGAAATCTCGTCAAGTCTGCCACTGACATGCCATTCTGTGGCTGGAACTCCTGATGATGCACCTGATGCTCTGCCCCTGGAGTCTGTGGTGGAGTCTCCCTGGGTAAGAAGGTAGGCTGGCCTGGCCTACGCTCCTGATAGATCGGTGACGGCTGTCTCGGTGCTGATGCCAATGGCTGATCCACTGGTGTGGTCCCGCTCGTCTGTCCAATCTGTATGAAGTGTGGCTGTGTGGGCGTACACTGTCTAATAGTACCCATCAACTGAGACATCATATCCATCATATTGTCGTGTCTCCGTCTAAACTCCTCATCGGTGATATCACCCTCTGCATGTGCCTTCCCTGGATCTCTACGTGCCTCTGTAGGAATCTCACGATCTGCCATTAGGGTTGCAACACTGTTTTCACTACTGTTAGAACTGGATCTGTGAATCCCAAGTACCCCTGACACTGTCTGACCCTCGGGGAATAGGTGGACCTGTCCAATCCTCGTCTTTGCCTGTTCCTACGCCTCTCATATACTGAATAGGATCTCGGCTCATGAAAAGGCAAGCAAAAAGCACTCTGAATACTGAAAAGCACTGAAAAAGCACTGAAAAAGCACAGGATGGCAGGAGATCTGTGCTCTGATACCACTGTCAGAACCCTGGTGGTTCTCTGATTCAAACCCTAATTGTCTTTTGAAGGTTTTTGCAAGTTTTCAATTTTTTTGTGTTTTTGGAGTTTTTCACAGACAAAATGAAATTTGCGATTTCTCTAGAAATTGATGAATAATTCATAAAAAATTCATATGAGCTTAAAATGCATAGAAATTGTCCAGAATGGATAGGCGTTTCTTTATTTCAACTTTTCCAGTTCATACAATATTGAAATCTGAACATACAATGAAAATACATTGAATTTATTGAGGAAAAACCTGATTTTCTGTAAGTGGCGGCTGCAGCAATAAATGAGATGGTACGGCCAATGAAAGGATAATCTCTGGCTCGATAAACAATGCACACCCTCAGTAAATCATGGCGCCCAATGTCCAGACACCAGAAACAGATGAAGGAAGGCGTTTCCTCAGAGAATGTAAAAGTACGGCCTGAAGGTACAGAAGTACGGCCTTGCTGGTACGGCCAGTCTGCAGCAATAAATACAAGTACGGCTTCCTTGAAATTCGTGCCAAGACACTACTGAATGGTAATGAATGAAATCGCCTCAACTGGAAGATGTTTTTCTTTGCTTCTCACTGAATGAATGTCTCAATAATCTCAAACTGTGATCTCTGGATGAAATCACCAAGTGCCAGCTTCAACTGATATTTCACAGCCTCAGTCTGCCTGATTCCTGAAGAGTTTTCGTTCTCCAGAAACGATCGTCTGCCAGAAACCCTAGGGTTTGCAAACTCCAATGCTCAGAGCAAAAATCAAGACAAAATTGAATAATAACATGATAGTTCGATTTTGTCTGTGAAGAGTATATATTGCCTTGAAGAAAAATTCGACCTATTCTCCTTTTTAATAAATCATTTAAATTAATGATTTAATTTGCTCTTTTGACTTAGGAGAAATAATTAATCATTGGCGTCCCCTTTTTAATGAATATAAATACTCATTAAGTCACCTTTTAATAATATATTATAAAGTATAATTAAATACTTTATAACTAAGCCAAATAATTAAATATTTTAATATTTCAATAAAGTGACTTTATTATAAAGTCAAATTATTAAATATTTAATAACTCATTAATTACTCCTTATTTCTCCGTCAAATCAATCAACTACTGAACTGGGTCGAATCTGAGCTGAATAACTGCACCAGGTGCCCTGCCCGAAATAGCAGCTTCCGTCTGACCTAACTTTCTAAAAATAGAAAGTTCTCTGAAAAAGCTCTCTGGAAGATTCTGCGAAGGCCCAACCTGATACAACTGCAAACTGGAGCTACCAAACACTGGATAACTGCCACCGATGATCCTCTGCACACCCTGTCAGCCTACGAGGATCGAAATTATAGGCTAACTCCTCGACAAGCAGTGTCAGCTAAAACAGGGACATGACACTAGGTGTTGAAATTTCTCCTCAAAGACCTAATATGCACCCAACTTGGGGAGGCAGGTGGCAAGGAGGGAATGGTCGAGTCCAAGATAGGAAAATCCTTC
Source organism: Sequoia sempervirens (assembly GCA_007258455.2). NCBI lineage: Eukaryota > Viridiplantae > Streptophyta > Pinopsida > Cupressales > Cupressaceae > Sequoia > Sequoia sempervirens. Next base: position 175,633 of record VDFB02211910.1, read on the forward strand.
AAGATCAGGATGGAGAAATAATGAAATCCCAAGAGTTAGAGATCATCCTCAAGCACTTCAAAGTTAAAAGATGACAATAGGATGGATTGAAGGAGAAAGTAGAGGAATTCTCCTCAAGTGTGAAGTACTTCTTAGGTATTGATTCAGAAAATGTTCTCCAGCACACTTTGTGCAACTCAAGATGCAATGGCATAAAGGAGAAAAATCACCACCACACAGGAGAAAGAAGTAGTCGTCTTGGAGCTTAGATTGAGAACATGCCTGCCATATCAATCCAAGAAGTGGAAGCTATGATGATCAGATTAATCGAGTTTGCAGTCAAAGAGAAGGACAGTGAGAACGTGTTGCTGAACGAGAATCTTCTGGAAGACGATGGTGGACATTAATGGCTCATTATGACTTTAGGAGAGAGTGGAGAATCTTTTGCTCATTTATTACCCCACTCCTCTTTGTGGCAGTTTTTAGGCAGAGTCTTGACTAGGGCTTATGTGGCTCAATTTGAGCCCTTCATTGTAATTCAATCTAAGTCGTCCACTGGATGTGGCCAACTATAAAAGGGGCATCCCCCCTCGTTTTTAATTCATTAGAGATTAGAGATAGATCATAGAGTTGAGATAGAGCATAGAGAGACAGATAGCTTAGGTTGATAGCATGGTATAGATTGAAGAGGAAGGAAATTTTTAAAATTGAATGCTTTGTAAGTTGTTGTGAACATTCTCATAATAAAAAGAGTTATCATTGCTTGTGGTTCCATCTTTTGTTGTGGGTAGCTAGCGAGGCTTCTTCGTCCCTCCAATTCGCCTAGTATCTTAAAGTAGCTTAGAGTAAAATAGATTTTATTTCATACAAGTAGATGGTAGTTGTGGAATGTGGTGTTTAATTTGAGCAAGCTTTGCTTATCCATACCACTAGCGGGCTCACCGATGGTGGGTTTGTCTTGCGTGGTCAACTGGAATATCGTGGACCTAACTTCAATTTCGGTCTGAATGTTGGTATGCGTCGTTGTGATAGTATATGCATGTTGAATCGTGATTTGAATATCTTTAGTTACTCCTTTGAAGATTGCACCGATTATGTGGAAGTTGTCCAAAGTGAGGCAAAGCGGAGCTTGGTTGAAGTTTGCAAAAGTTGATCTCCACGTCCTGCGACTAGAATAGTCCATAGCTTTTCTAATCCCTGCAACCATTCAATTCAGTACTTTTCTGGTTAGTTTAGGAAATCCCACGCTTCATTGACACATCTTTCGAATCTTGTGAAAACCCCTTTCTCTTTGAGCTTCAACTGAACAATTACGCAAGTCCTCCTTGAAATACCAGCAAATCATATCAAGCCAACTAAGACTATCCACTGCATGAAGGAACCTTGGAGTTGAGTGCATGATCTTTCTAGCAATCTTAGCATGCAGGAGAATTTGTTCAAGAGAGGATAGAATAGCCGTTGGGAAACTTTATTTTGTGTTGGTGCGGTTATAAAACACCCGCAACACTACTAACTAAAGTAAATACCAATAGATCTACATCCACAAGACATGGTTAAACATATGAACATCACACTACTACCAAAAATAAATTATTAAATAATATACAACACTAAAACATAGAAAAATGGAACGTAGGTCCTAAATGTAAAGAACCTAGGATGCAAGGGGGGATTTTTCCAAGTTACATTAAGATGTAGATCAACAGGGTGAAAAGATTGACTATCAACCATTAAAGTGAGCCAATCAGACCTAATGCATTGGAAATGATTTGGAATGATTAAGCTAATTAGACTATATGCCTTAATATGTAAATTGCAAGATCCCAACAATTGATAGATGGAAACAATAATTTGTAGGTTGATCTGGGAAGTGCAGAATGATATCTACCAACCCAAAAAAGTTGGTTTCAAGCACTATAGGAGGAGTGGGTCGCCTTAGGGTGAATGGGTTCTTTGTAGGGATGTCCTGATCAACTTTTGGGGTCCTCTGCTGTTGGATCTGAGCTTTGAATTCCTGCCTGCAAATCTGTCGGAACACTATCGGATATTTCTGTAATTGAATTTTCGTGGTTTGACAAGAGGTATGACAACAAATGCAACAATCAAGAATTTGTCTTCAATCTTTTTCAACCCGAGATTTGCACATTCACAAAGAGAGGAAATGTTGAGCCATTTTAGGGGCTTGCCTCATTCAAACCTCGTGTAAGTGTTTCCACTTCTACAATGGCAAAATGTCAATGATAAATGATAATTGAAAGAAAGGAATGATGAAACCACAAAATGCTGCAACTCACCACCCTTCAATGGCTTCCTTGAAGGACTGAAGTCATACACATCACCTCAAGGATTTGGATCTTGTTTTGCTTGAATGTTTGAATGCTTTGGAGGCCTAAAACAAGAGTTAGCCTTCACAAAACCATGATAACATGAACACATGAACTCACATACACTTTAACCTAATGTTTGGATCTTGAATTGTTGCAATAAAGCTCTTGAAATGCTACTCTTGACAATAATGCTTGATCATAAGTTCTTCTAATTTCCTTCTAGTTTCAAATGGTAAAAAAACTGGGTATTTATAGGCATTTATCCAATTTCCCGAAAATTAAATTCCAAAAGCCAACACTTGCAATTTGAATTTTGAATGTTAAAATGCTGCCAACATGTCCAAAAATGGGCCCTGGCTAGGAAGGGGAACCCATTTTCCCACAAATGGGTCTTAGCCCAAATTTCCAAGACAACAAATGTTGGGGGCAATTTAATGATCGGTTGCATTTGTTCAGTGCTTGCAATTCGTTAAAAAGTGGTGCAAATGGGCTTTGGAATACATAATTTAAGGCAATTAGAGGGTCAATTAGGCTCATTAATTTAGGGGTGAGCAAAACATAGTGTGAAATTGTTAAGGTATACAATTTTCTACACTACAAACACTATTACTTAATGAATAACAAACATCAATTGGAAGTTTAACAAAGTTACTCAATTCAATTTATTTCATGAAATCATAGTTACACAATCACTTTTGTTGAACAATGGTTTTTTAGCATAAGCATGATTTCCACCAACATTTGTCAAAAAAACAAAAACAGTAAATTCGCTTCAAAGTTTAAATGATAACCTTTGTAGCATAAGTCTCTCAGCAACTTTCATTATAGATTATGTGCTAAAGGCACATATTTATTGGCCCCTCAAAGATAGCATTTAGAGATCAAATAGTAATAAAATAATCTCATTAAAGCTTTGATTTAAAGAAACCCTAATCTATCCACTATAAGGAGGAAATAAATCACTCAAATAGCTTAAAATAGGCTCTTCCCTGCTTTAAATCTACTTTCTTCTCATTATAGGTGACCTTTGACAAGGAATGGCCATGAATTGACCTGTTTTGCTTTAAAAGACTTTAAGATGGTACTGAATCTGATCTTAGATGATTTGTCTTTAAGTGGGTAGAGTTTTTGGATGGCTTTTCCACGAAGAAAGTGCACCACATTGTGATATTTTTTTTTTTGACGTAGGCAACTTTCACATAAAGGGATGCCACCTTTGGCACATTTTTTTGATATGGAAGTGCACAAAAATAAATTGTTAAATGATATACAAAACTTTTAATGAATAACAAACATCAATTCGAAGTTTGACAAAGTTCCTCAATTGAATTTACTTCATGAAATCACAATTACACAATCACTTTTTGTTGAGCAATGGCTACTACAAGATAAACATAACTTCCACCAACATTCATCAACAAAAATACAATAAGTTCACTTCAAAGTTTGAATGAAAACTTCTGCAACATAAGTCTAGTATCAGCTTTCATTATAGATTATGTACTCAAGGCACATATTTATAAGTCCTTTAAATATAGCCTTTAGAAATCAAATATTAATAAAGTGGTCTCATTAAAGCTTTGCTTTAAAGCAACCCTAATCGTATCCACAATAGAGAGGAAATAAATCCCTCAAATAGTCTAAAATAGGCTCTTCCCCACTTTAAATCAGATTTCTTCTCATTATAGGCCAGCTGTAACAAGGAATGGCCATGATTTGATGTGTTTTGCTTCAAAACACTTTAAGATGGTGCTGAATCTAATCTTGGATGATTCATCTTTAAGTGGGCAGAGTTTTTGGGTGGCTTTGCCACCAAGAAAGCGCACCATATTGTGATATATTTTCTTTTTTATTTAGGCACCTTTCACTTAAAGGGTTGCCACCATTGGTGCAATTTTTTGCTAATTATGCCATTGTGAAAGTGTGCCATGCCTTATGTTCTTTTGATAACCCTCTGCTAGGTGCAATTTCACAATAGACCTACCACTTTGGGCAAATTTTTCTGAGGGCGTCATCATTTGAAAAGAGTGACTTTCAATGTGTTTAATTGTTGTGTGGTTCACTAAGGTCATTGCCCAATTGGGCACAATTTTCCTATGATTTTGCCACCTCAAAATTGGCACTGAAACTATCTTGTCCTCTTTAACACTTGGCACAATTTCCTAGTGAGCTTGCCACCTTTGACAAGGTTTTAAACTGGCTTGGTCATTCAATTAGTACACCCTTCCTCACTAAAACATTTTTTTGTACTTTTGAAAATATTTTTAGCTCCTTGCCACCTGTCATGATGGTTGGCAGAACTTTTACTAGCAAAAGCCACCAAAAACTGCAGCTATCCATCTTTCAAGTTACCTTGGTGCAGTTTCATATCACTCCTAATCTCTTTACAGTAGGAATTTTGTTGATTGAGTCCACCTAATAGTGTGTCATGTTGTCAACTGATGGTTTGTGATGTGCTTGCATTCTTAATCTCTCATTGTCTTTATGAATGATGGTTGAATTATTCTTAGATTTCTGCCATGTTGGTTGCTCTCTTATGCTGATCTGTTCTTATTTCTCTAATCCATCCCCATCGTCAATTGCTACTTCCATCTTTAGTTACTTGATACTTCACCATTGGCTACTCTTGATCAGCTTGAAGTGATTTGTTTTACCCTAAAAATATCATTAGTTTGAAAGACTAGGATGAATGCTATGAGACAATCTTCGTACACTAATTGGGAGGATAACAATTGAATTGGAGTCAAACTCAAGAATTAACTAACAACAAATTGACTAAAAGAGGGATGAAGACTAAGTTTTGTAGGGGTACTAACAAGCAACATTTAAGATATAAGCCCTCTTGATGGCTTTCGATCTCCTTCTACTTGTGGTCCTTGGGACATTTCTGTTTGAAGGTTGTTTTTACAGTTTTTGGTGTGTGTACATTTGGCATATGTTTGTTAAACGCCCACTTATGGGTGGCTCTTGCATTGTATGATAGAGCTTGTTGGAGATTAATGTTGCATTGTTTGTTATCCTCCAAGTCTTGTGTGAAGCACCTTTGTATTAATGCTTGAATTTTAGGATGATTGTTGAGTGTGTGTAAGATCTTTGTTATCAATTTGGCTTTTGTGAGTGGTTTATTTGAAGCCAATTTATGCTTAGTTGTATGGAGTTGTTATGGAGGTAGTTTTTAATCGGTTGGTTGTGCAGCAGAAGTGGTGTGGCAATTTCCTACTCTCTTTGGCTCTTTTTCATGGCATGTCACAAGAAAGCTAAGGTGTCTAATGACCTACAGCATAAAGGAGCTGTTTCAACTTTCAGATAGTCATTGGAAACATTTTTTCGCTGCTAGACACTAGTGTTTGCTAGGTTTTGTAAAGTTAGTGCTTAGTGAGTCAATTTTGGGAGCACAAGGTGGTCCCACGTCCAAAGTAATGGCTAGGAAGGATTTTGTGGGGAGATTGGTGCTTTGTGCTCCTAATGCTTCAATTAGGGTTTGCTTGCCTTAGATGGTGCTTCGTGACCTCTAAAATGTCTTTCCTGCACTCCCCAATGAGCTAATTCTGGGTGGAGATGGTGTTAAGAATGAGATGGATAAGGAATTATGGAGCAATTCCCTCAAGGTCAAAGACGTACACATTTCAAATATTGAAACATGAGGTGTAGGTGTTTTAGAACTTATTGCATAGATATTAGTAAGGTTATGCTAGGATTAATGAAATCCATGAGGCAAGTGGAAATCTTGCATGGGTTTCACTTCTCTACTTCAAATAATACGGCAAGACTAGGAGGAAAAATGGTGGGAGGAAATGGCAAAGTGGAGCAAAGCTAAAGCTTCTAGGATGCCAGTGGGAGGTTGGTTGATATTTTGTTGCTTGCTGATTTCTGGTGTGTATCTCTATGTTTCTAGCTGTGAGTATGCTGTCTAGAGTGTGTGTGGTGTCAAACTCGACTTTTACATTCCTATGTTGCATCTAGTATGGTTGGCACATTGTTATTGTGGTTTCTGTTGGTTGGTAGGCCTTTGGATTTGATCTAAGAGTTGTGTTTTGTTATGGTTGTAGTAGCTGTTACAGGCCTTTGTTTACATTATGCTCTTCCTTTTTGGTTTTTATACCAAAAGCATTATTGTACTTGCTTTGATATTTCTCAGGTGGGATCCCCAATAGGATCCCCCAACTACTTGATCTTAAAAAACAGATATACTATCTATGGAGATCACAGCTCTTGGAGTGTGATAAATTAATGAGTAAGCAAGTAATTGATCTGCTCTAATTGTTTAGTTATAATTATTGAACTGTTCAATTATTTGGTAAACTGCTATAATTTGTACAAAGAGTAGAAGTAAAAGATAAATAAAATAACAAATCAATTGAACCATGTTTCATTTAATCCAACTATAGAATGGTATTTCGTAATAGCAATGTAATATCCCTTGCTACTTCTGATCTAAGTTTTTAGCTCTCAAGGAATATTGTAAGGGTTACCAAAATGCAAAACAAGATCTTGATTACTATATCCTTCTAACACTTTAGGATTTTTCACCTAAAGGAGAGGAAATAGATCAAAATATCAATGTTTACACTTCTTAAACCACTCTAGAAAATTCCCTTCAAATCTGGCCTAAGTTTGCCTCAAGGAATTATGTCAAACACTTCACTTGCAACCCCTTAACTAGCTGTTTCTAAGTTTTCAGTTTGTTGCTTGTCTTCAAATGGGCTTACAAATAAGTTTAATTGCTAGCAAACAACTCTTCGATATCTAGGCAATGATCTAGAATGATAATGCAATTATTGTCTTTTAGAATGAAAATACATGAACATCTTCATAGGAATTATGCACCTACAGCCAAGTGACATTTTTACAAACACTTGGCATGCATTCTAATATACTGATTATAAAGATGCAAACTTTGCTTAATACAACAAATATTCGATCTGCAACTTATAGCTCCTTATTATGAAATGAAATCTAGTACAATGCAACTATTAAAGGCCAAGACTCTTGGTATTACAACATATGCAACTTCTACAATTTTTTAGTACAAATGGCCGCCATGATAATAATACTAGAATGCAATATCTATGTAGAAAATGACTAGAGGAACCTGATACAAAATTCGTAGATGAGCTGAAGACTTGATAGCAATCCTTGTTGATGAAGAAGACACTCCAAAATGATAAAATCGACCTCCTATATGTGCCGCCCTTGTTTTGGACCAGATTGCTTGAAATAAATTATGAGCAGCTCCTTTCGTCCCCCATAAGCTCCAAATATCATTTATAAATCTCAAGGAATGGTGTGCCAAGGTCCTAGAAGGAAATCGATGCAATCCCAAGTCTTCAAGAAAGAAATCGTGCCCTTTCAAGTCTGCAGATATGAGACTAGAAATTATATCAGACCACTGTTCCCTGTAATCAGACTTCTATCTTCCTCCAAAATTGATGTCTTCTATGCTACCAATTGCTGCAAGTGACCACTAATAACTACAGCTGATATGCAACAACTCCTCAATCGAACCAACACAAAATTGGCCTTTGGCTACAATTTTAGCACAAGTGAAAGGACTGATTTATCCTCTCCAATCAGCAACCCTTCGGAGGATATTTCACCACCTCAGTTATGCAATCCATGGAAGTTTTCGTTTCCAAAGATTAAGAGATGAAAGTGCAGAAACCCTAGGCTCCACAATGGACATATCAAATCAATATCAAATTCTCTGGACTATTTCAAATAAGCCCTTAATATCTCTTTAATACTTTCTTATGAGCGCTCAAACACTTTTCTTGCCAATGTGGGATAAAAGATATATTATTATTTTAGTGACTTTATGAAATAATATTTTATTTAGTCACTTTAATTAAATTAATTAATTATAAAGTCACCCTTTTAATTTTAATTTATTTGATTACTTAATAAATAATTAATTTAATTAATTTCTCCTTATTTCACCACTTAGCCTTCAGAGAATAAGGCTAAGAAATTACACTGAAAAAGCTATGAAAATGGGGACATTACAGCCCACCACTCCTGAAATTGCTTGTCCCCAAGCAATCTCAACTCAGGATGCTGTAAGATCTCCTCTCTCCCATGTAGCATCTTCAACCGGAAAGTCCCTCCATTTGATCAAATATTCTCTGATAATCCACCTCCACAATTGTCTCTCCCTAACATCCAAGATAGCCTCAGGCACTAGAATCAACTTCCCCTCGTCATCCAAGGGTGGTAAAGTCGTGGAAGGAACCACACAATGTCCTAATGCCTTCTTGAGGCGTGACACATGAAATACATTATGTACTCTACTATCCGCCGGCAACTCCAACTCGTAAGCCACCTCTCCCTCTCTCCTAATAATCCTAAATGGTCCATAGTAACGTGGCTTGAGTTTCTTTGCACCACTCCTCTTAAGAGAGGACTGTCTGTAAGGCTGCAACATCAAGTACACCATATCTCCAACCTCAAATGAGCACACAACTCTCTTCTGATCTGCATACTGATTTTGTTGGTTTTGTGCCTTCTAGATGTTCTCTCATAGAGCTCTCATGATGTCCTGGTTTTCCTGCAACAAATCCCCAGCACTAGGCACTTTGTTGTCACCCAACAATAAGTCTAGAAAGCTCGACACATCATATCCATACAAGGCCATGAATGGTGTCATTTGAATCGAGAGATGGTATGTGGTATTGTAGCAATACTCACAAAGATATAACCACTTCACCCAACCCTTTTGCTGCCCTGCTATGTAATTCCTGAGGTATCCCTCCACCCATTTGTTTACTATCTCCGTTTGTCCATTTGTCTGTGGGTGGTAACTAGTACTCGGTGTGAGCTTTGTCCCACTTAGCCTAAATAGCTCCTACTAAAAATGACTCATAAACCTGCTATCTCTGTAACTGACGATGCTCCAAGGAAACCCATGCAACCTGAATACCTCATGGAAAAACAACTCTGCTACCTGTGTCATTGAATATGTAGCTATGATTGGAAAGAAGTGAGCATACTTAGTCAAACGATCTACAACCACATAGATACAATTCCGACCATGGACTCTAGGAAAACTAGTAATGAAATCCATTGACAAACTCTCCCACTTCCTATCAAGAATCAGAAGTGGCTGAAGTAAGTCTGCACGGTATGTGTGTTCCTGTTTATTCTGCTGACAAACAAGACACTCTCTGACATATTGAAGAACATCTAATTTAAGACCCTTCTAGGTGAATCTCTCCCGTATCTGTTTGTACGTCTTGAAATATATGGGATGTCCTGCCATGGGTGTATCTTGAAAGGTTCTCAAAATTGTGTTCTTCATCTCTAATCCTGGGGTCAAATAGATTCTCCCACTGTCCCCTCAACAACTCCTGTAGCCCAACTGTCGTTGGCATACTCTGCCACTATCAAGGGCCTCCAATCCTCTGCAATCCCAGCCATGGAGCTCAAGTGTGGGCGATGAGATAAAGCATCAACAACTACATTTTGTGTCCCTTTTACAAAGGCAATGTCAAAGTCGTATGATTGCAGCTTGCTCGCCCACTTCTACTAACGATCATTAAGGTCCCGCTGCCCAAGGAAGTGTCTCAAATTGTTATGGTCTGTCTTTACTACAAATTTACTGCCCATCAAATATTGCTTGAACTTGGCCAATGCATGCATAATGGCCAACATCTCCTTATCATATATGTTGTAACCCCTCTCTGAACCACACAGCTTCCGACTCTCAAAAGCAATTGGATGTTTGTTTTGCATCTAGGTTGCACCTATCCCCTCTCCTGAAGCATCACACTGCAACTCAAAGGGTTTAGAAAAATTTGGCAATGCAAGTACTAGGCAAGTAGTCATGAGTATTTTGAACATCTCAAAGCAATCATGTGCCTCTGGAGTCGAAACAAACACCCCTTTCTTGGTCAAACCTATGAGCGATGCTGCATGTCGTGAATACCCATTAACAAATCTGCGGTAGAAGCCACATAGCCCCAAGAACCCTCTAAGTTGGGTGAGATTCTCTGGTGTAGGCCACTCAACGATTGCCTTGACCTTGTCAGGATCCATGCGTACCCCACCTGCGCTGATGATGTGGCCTAAATATAATAATTTTGTCATTCCCAAGTCACACTTGGATTCCTTGGCGTACAAGGAGTCCTCACCAAGAATACCCAAAACTGTGTCAAGATGAGCAATGTGATCCTCTCATGTTTTTCTATACACCAAGATATCATCGAAGAATACTAGTACAAATCGCCTTAGCTATGAATGGAAAACTCTATTCATCGTGGACTAAAATGTCGCAGGTGCATTGGTTAGCCCAAATGGCATAACCACAAACTCAAAATGCCCACAATGACACCTTAAAGCCTTCTCAATGTCCTACTCTCTAACCCTAATCTGATGATACCCTGATCTCAAGTCTATCTTTGAAAAATATTGGGCACCATGTAACTCGTCTATCAACTCATCAATTCTGGGTATGGGATATCTATTCTTGATAGTCCTCTTATTCAATAGCATGTAGTCTATACACATCTGCAATGTACCATCCTTCTTTTTGACCAAAACCACGGATGAAGCAAAAGGTGATTTACTAGGTCTAATGTGTCTCATAGCAAGCAGCTCTTTTATTGTCTTTTCTATCTCATCCTTAAGCCACTTGGGATTCCTATAAGGAGTGACTATCACTGGCTTGGCACCCTACTCTAACTCAATGATGTGCTCAATACCTCGATCTGGAGGCCTACCAGGTGGAATATCACTGAACACCTTTCTATGTTTAATTCTTAACTCCTGAATGTTTGGATGGTAATCAGGCTTTTGTTGTTCTCCGTATGTAGGGATCAACACCCATTCAGCTGCCAATGTCATGTCTCATGAGCCTCTCCATCCTCTTGAATGAGATCATCCTAAAACTAGAGTCTCAAATTGCCTTAAGAATATGAGTTTTCCCATCTACCTAGAATGTCATCTCCATCTCCTTGAGGTCAAGGGTGAATTTCCCAATATCATGCAACCCTCTCATGCCAAAAACCATATCTGTATCTCCCATATTCACCACATAGAAATCTGTTTTAAACTCATAGTTGTTCAAGAACATAGGTAAATTTGGGATCATCCTATCGCATTTGAGGGTGTATCCACTTGCAACCTTAACTCTTATCCCTTCAAATTCTTTTGTCTTGATTCCACGCCTCTCAACCAATTTGGCATTAATAAAATTATCTGGAGCTCCAGTGTCAAGAAGAGTGATGATTTTCTGCCCTGCTAAAACCCCACACATCCTAAATGATCCCTCCTGCTGGATGTTGGTGATGTGTGCATCATGTCGCCTTGCTGCCCTATCATGTTCTCCCTCACTTTCAAGGTTTTTTTCATCATGATCAGCAACTGAATCCTTTGAATCAGATTGCTGGTCTGATTTCTCAAACTTAGAATCATCATAAAATGCCCACATAACCCTATTAGCCTTGCCCTTGGGTCTCAAAGGACAATCATGATTTGCATCGTAGGGTCCCTTGCAATTAAAACAAAGTTTTTTCTTTCTTAAATCATTAAGGGTATCCCAATCCAAGGGTGCTGCACTCTTCTCTTTTTCGTTTGATATGTCCTTTTTAGAAAACAATTTGTTGTCTTTTGAAGAAGATGAACCATAGGAGAACTTACTACGAGGTGTTGTCTCCATGCTACGAGCAAAACGCATAGCCTCCTACAAAGTGGGGGGATCAAAAGCTTTGATCCATCCTCTCATCGGCTCATACAATCCCTCTAAGAACAATATAACCAACCTCCTCTCAGAAATCCCTACCATCATGATAGAAAGCCTTTGGAACTCACTTATGTATGTCTCCAAACTACCTCTTTGCCTCAACTAGGCAAGCTCTCGGAAGTAAAGCTCAGGGTCCTTATCAAAGCGCTTAATGAGCCTGTCAGTGAACTCCTAATAGGTAGTAACCAAATGATGCTACAAGGTGTACATTTTGTGATACCACGAATTGTATGCCACACCATCCATGTGCAAGGTAGCAAATTTGATGGCCTCATCCTCCTGCATAGGCCTCAAAGATAAATAGTCGTCCAGCTTCTGAACCCATGACCTAGCTAAACATTTATCGGTGCCATCAAAATGGGGTAATGTGATTTTGCTTACAGCCTGTTGGAGATTTCTATTATGTTGTGGTGGCTGTGGCTGGGGTGTTTTGTGCTCAATCCTACCTCCTCTTCTTGGTTTCTTCACATCCAAGAACTCATGAACAGACAAAACTTTCCAAATCTCAGGAGCAAGTGTCATATATTCGGCATAATGTCTAGTCATAGCTGTTGCTGACATGCCACAGGGTGCCTAAAACTCTAGTTGTTGTTCTGTCTACTGGACTAGAGGGGTCTCCCTAGGAATGAAAGTAGGTTGTCCAGGCCTATGCTCTGACATACCGGATGATAAATTTTGTTGGACTGACGGCTACTCTGTTCTTGAAGTGCCACTAGTCTATCCTATTTGAATTATCCTCTGTTGTGGAATAGACTATCTCATAATGTCGAAGAGTTCTGACATCATATCCATTAAATTATCAGTTCTTCTAAATTCTGAGTCAGGGCTCTCTCCTCTAGCTCATTCTTTTCCCTTACTATTATGTGATTCATTCTGAGCCTCTTCATTGTTACTCTCATCTCTTTGTAGATCATCTGCTCTATCACCCATTTCTTCTAATGGTGTGTCCTCAAATGGGTTATCTTCTTGCCAATTATCTTCTTGTTTTGCTCTTCTTCAAGTGTAGTATCTATGATGACTTCTCATGTGATCTTCAACCCTTCAGAATGGCAAGATCAAGACTCTGATACCACTATAATATCCCTTGCTACTTTTGATCTAAGTTTTTAGCTCTCAAGGAATATCTTAAGGGTTACCTGTTGTGACCTTTTCACACATCACCCCATTGAAAATGGGGACCCCCTAATTTTTGCTCCACTCCTCGTCTTTTGGCTTTGGTTTTCTCTCTCTCTCTCTCTCTCTCTCTCTCTATTGTCTGTCTTTCCGAGGGATGTGCCCGTCTTTGAGCTTAAAGGTGAAATTTTGGCCAAGTCTGAGAATTAGGGTTTTGAATATTCTGGCCAGTTTGAAGTCAAATGGAATGTATAAATTGGAATCTGAGCTTGGCATTGCATTAAGTAGGCTTCTAGCAAGTTCCCAACAAAATTTCATTAAATTCTGACAACTTACTATTTTCAGTAAGTACCTAATTTGGGACATTTTCTCAGCACTTTTGAAGTTCTAACTATTTCATTGCATCCAGGACATGTCAAACTGCTTGTTTGCAAATTTTGAGCTAGATCTGACAACTTTCTATTTTTAGCAAGTGTCACCTTCGCAAGCAGATTTTAGGGTTTGCATGCGAAGTTTTTCAGTGCATGTCTGGAGAATATTTTTGGGTTTTCCGAGACCTACGCAACGGTATAACATGCAAGATGAGATGATAACTTTCAGCACTCAAGCTTGTTGATGTGTTTTTTATGACCGCACCAAACAGCAGAACAAAAATAGTTTAGGGCTACTCTGTTCTCTCTTGATCAAAGTATTCCGTGTGCTAAGATTGCGAAATAGATCACACGTTCAACTCCAAGGTTCTTTAAGTGCGAATAGACCCAGTTTGGTTGATGTGTATTGCTGTGTTCTTACGAGGGGACTTACGTAATTGTTCAGATTTCTCACAGTTAGCAGCTGATATGTGATTTGAAGGGGATTCTTACGTGTATGATTTGACAATGTGGTTCCTTTCCTAGACTAATCAGAAATGTACGGAAAGTAAAAGGGGAAAGGGCCTAAGAAATTTATATTCTACTCTAAATGCAAGATGCGTGGGGCTTCGTTTCAATAGACTTCAACCGGATTTCACCTAGCCTCCGTCGGACAGCCTCAGTAAAATCGGTGCAATCTTCAAAGGGGATAGCAAAAGGTATTCAAGTTATAATTTAACATGCATACACCATCACAACGACGCATATAAGCATATAAACCATAACCGAAGTTAAACTCAATGTAATGTCCAGTTGACCACGCAAGGCAGACTTATCATCAACAAGCCGCTAGTGGTATGGAATAAAGCGAAGCTATCTCAATAAAACACCACACACCGAAGCAAGCTACTTGCATGAATTTAATCTACTTGGATACGAAAGGAAGAAGAAACCTTGCTAGCATTTCATGACAAGAAGAATTCCATCATCAATGAAAAGATCTATTATCATAAAATGTGTTACACAACAATCTCTTCAAAAGTTTTCAAAGGGAAAACTTTCTTTCTTCTCCAAATGATGCAAAATGCTCTACAAAGCTACACTATCTAGCTCTAAAGCTCTCTCAATGTCTACTCTGATTCTAACTGATCTAATCTTCTAATCTAATGCCTTACAAATGAGGGGGACTCCCCCTTTTATAGCTAGCCAAGTCCCAAAGGACGGCTAGGGTTACAATCAATAGAGTGGCCAGAATCGTGCCACCTCAGCCCTAACCCTAAAAACTGCCAGAATAGGGAGTGGTACATTAAATGAATCAAAGATTCCCACTCACTCCCAAAAATAGCAAATGCCATAAATGCTCCATATTCAGTCTTCTAGAAGATCTTCGTCCAGTAGTGTGTTCCCATTGGCCTTCTCTCTGACTGCCAACTCAACAAATCTGCTAAGTACGGCCTCAACCTCATGAACTGAAATAGGCGGAACACAATCCAACTGAAACTCTAACACCGTGACTGAATGCTCGTGCCTCGTACAAGACTTTCTCCAAGCAGCTAAGGAGTCCTGCGTGTTCTAGATCAAAGTGGAGAATGTAGCAGTATTCTCAAAGTCATCCTGTACAAAGGTCTTAACATCTGCGAAGAAGGAACCAGCAAACCCCTCAAATTATCAAAACTTATCTCATCCGGATTGAGCCTAGCAAATATGGCCTCGAATTATTACGAACTCCATCTATAATGTTGGCCATAGCCTTATGTATCTAGGAATCACTCTTGTACATCGAAGAAGCCGCATACAATGATAGCCAGAAGAATACGAGAGGAAATCATATGGAGTTATTCGCCTGAATGACACCTCCATCGATCAGCAACTGCAATGGCACATGCCTCAATACCTCAAGGTGCTGGATCACCTTACTCTGATAGATAGAGGCATCGCCCCAAGCATGATCCACCGCATCCATCCCGGTGCCAAAATAGTGATAGAGGCTTCTTCGAAGCTGACAAGGTCCTCCATAAATTTCTCTGTCTCGGCCACGAACCCGTTGACCCGTTTATCCTGCCTCCTGTGCCATTCTCCCCAACTCTACTAAGCCGTTGATCGACTCTCTAGGAATATCTGTTGGAGGCTCTATCACTGGTACATCCTGCCCTCGAGAACGAGACAACTGCTGAACATATCCAATTAAGGCTTTGTGTTCTCGTTTCAGCTTCTTATACTTCCCTTCTTTCTTGAATAATCTATCCTTCAGGGCAAGGAAGGAGTTATCACACTCCTCAACAATCTGAGCACCAGTAGGGCGTCCCAAGTCAAGAGTGGTGACCACATAGTTTTCAGGAGCTGCTTCATTCCGGTCACACTCGACTCGTGGGACAGCAACGTGAAGAGTACGAGAGCCATCCTCATCGGTGGAGATCTTCGAGAACTTTCTTGCCTTCTTCTTCGGTGGAGGAGCACTGATCCGGTTCAAGAACTCTTCCATCTCAACTGCTGGATCAATCTCCTCACTCGGGCTTCTTCTCATTCTATCTCTAAGCCAATCGGGCACCTCATATAGTATATCGAAGGGCTGCTGCTCCTGTGCCTCGACCTCTCTAACCTGTTCAACTTCTTCCTCATTCTGGCGAGGCTCATTGTCCTCAAGTGGCTGAGTGTCACGACACTATATCATCATCATCGCCATGCGTTCATGGCATGCCTCTATCTTGTTGGCTGAGGGTCGATAATAGTCCCCTCATCCTTCGAGGCGTCGATCGCAATTACATTAGCTTTTCGGCCAATTGGCTCTCCCTCCATGGGTGAATATCATCTGTATCTCGGTGCATTCACTACAATCCTCGATCAACAAATAAAGACACCTCACAATGCTTGGAAGCGATGTCTCCAAAGGTCTTGCCAACTGTGACTGCGTGGAGGTTAAGGTGAACTATTTCTTTCTTTACGGACTCACGGACCTCGTGTAATCTGTTTCTTCCTTCACATGGTGAAGTCTTGTGATCTCATCAAGTTGTAAGTCAAAGACGAATTGACCTACTCTTGATCTGTTCGCGATCTATGGCGCTACATGCCACGGTGAATGTCATAGCTGGGTAGAAAATTATCTAAATTACGCAACCTCGAGGGCTCTACGGCCGATTCTGTTGAGGAAGTGGAGTATCGAACAAATTTTGCATAATGCGGATGAACAACATCCATATCCTCATTAACAGTCGGGTGGAACTACCTCACACTCCTGATCGAGTGTCGGCAGCCTAGAGGGCATTCTCTTCCTCCTTCCAATTTCATCTCTGCATCAGCCCAATAATCTTCTATGGTGGCCTTATGTTTAAACTCTCAGCCAGTAATTGATGTTATGGTGCGGGTCATAATGCTGTCGGCTTGTATGATATGAGAAGTGATAAAACTGAAGCTCACTCTCAGCTTCCCTAGCTGCCTGTATCGAAGGACACACCTCATCCGAGTTGCCCATCACAATCGGAAACTCTATCCCCCCTTTCTTTTTCTTCTTCTGGATTTTGTCAAAGGCAAGCAACTGTCTAGATATCTCTAGCATTTTTATTCTATCTGTTGGGTACTTAGGCAGCCTATATGGGTATGGCGAAACCTTATGACCCTAATGTATGAAAATCTAGAAAATTAACGACACCCATACCTCTCAATCAACTCCACGAATCTCTAGAGATTACGTGGTGTAACATCACGAAGCGACCTCGTGATGTACATAGTGAATGAATTATTACGCTTGTAGTGGGTTGTGCTCGAAAGGTGCAACTGTGTACACACCTCATGGATTTTGAACTGGTGAGAGCCACAACCGACGGGTTCTTTATAAGAAATCCCTCTGTACCTCGTCATTCGTGCCAACATGTAAACAAGATAGGAGCTCATGTAAAACGTTTTAGTCCTCCTCAGGCTCAGGAGCTGCTCATGTATATTATCGCTGATCATCTCAGCCCAATTGACATAATCCTTGCCCTCTAACACCAGGTTGATGTAATAAAACATCCATGGCTCAAAAATATAGGACTGTGGGCATCCACCAACCCTGCTCAGCAACATGATAAGATCACAATATTCCTGCTTCAAGTCCTCTGCTATGATCTGCTTCGGCAGCTTCGTACGAGACGGCTTCGGAGTGCTCATCCAGTGAGTGTTAATTGTATCCATGCATCTCTCGAAAGCAGAAGCATACATCCGCTCCGCTCGCTCTCTGGATTTGTAAATCATGTTTCTATGCACCGGGATCCCAAAAGCTTCACCAATGGCGGCGGAGTAAGATTGGCAAGCACTTGGCCATCTGGTGACATGATCGTGTTCCTTCGTAGCGGTTAAGCACTCCATTATAATCCCGAGCCTTGAATGCATTTTGGCTGAGGAAAACCGGCTGACGCATAATAATCCGCCGGACGATGTTGTGCGAAGTGACCAAAACTTCCGATGACTTCCAATCGAGAGCGGCTGTTCTTGAAGGTTTCAAGTTAATGAGCCAGTTAGTAGCCAGATCAACTTGCCCGGCTTGAAATAAACCGGCCTTCAGCATGAATGTTTTGCTGAGCTTCTTGATCGTAGCCTGTCTGGAGGCACCATTGTCCTTCCCGGTTGTCCTCGCTTCAGCCATCTGCAACATAACAAACGTTCATCAGCAATTAAATTTAATAAAATAAGGCATGATAGGGGCTGCAGTCGAATTCTAGAAGCTGCAATAACTCTCGTGTTTGCAAACCTCAGCTTCTTCTCTTGAATATATTCGAATTCCGACACTTAGAACAGATTTCCAAGTGAATTTTGATGACTTTACTTCACAATCAGCAATCCGCAATTTTAAACTTCTTAACTTTGCACTTCAAACCAGCAATCAGCAATCTTGCAAGTTCGTACTTTTGAGTTCTCAGCAACTTATTTCAAGGCATCTTTCTTTAACTTGCAACTTCAACTTACTCAATCAATTTTCAGTCACTAGCAAAGTCGTACCTCCTTCAAGCTTTCAACAACTTCCTCCAATCAGCAAGGGGCGTCCTCTTTACTTCAGCAAACACCTCTCAGCAACTCAAGGCGTACCTCCTTTTTGCTTCAAATTTGATTAACTCTTAAGTGCGCCTCTTCAGCAAATGCAACTCCTCAGCAAAATTCGAATTTCAAACTCTTCAAGCAACAATTCACTGCAACACTTCACTCTCAGAGCAAGTTCGACTTCTCCAGTTGTGAAAATAAGTGAAAAACATCTTCATTTTATAGCCAAAACTTGAATTCTAGAAGAAGTTAATTTTAGCCAGTGCCATTAAACTCCACTACTCCACTTCAAGAATTCGAATTTTCCCTCTCTGGTGTTTCTGACACTTGTCTCCAGTCGTCGGGAATATTATTCTTCTAGAAACTTGACTTTGACTGGCGTTCTGAATTTTGCTTTCGAAAATTTAATTTAATTCATCTTTTTTTACTCACCAGCCGGAGCTCTGTCACTTGAATTCGAAATTTTAACTTCATCATCTGCTTTGGAAAATTCATCCTCGAAGAGTTTAATCAAAATTATCTAGGCAACTCCCTTCAGATTCATCATTCGAAGAAAATTCACTTTGAAAACTCATTTTATTCATGTTTGCCTTAGAAAATTTAAAATTTTCCCTTAGGAAAATTCACAATTCGAGCACCGATTAAATTCTTCACTGAAAAGGTGTTGGCGAAGCTTGAAAGACTTGGAAATCCATTCATCATCACAAACGTTCAGTACCCAGAAGCAAATTTTCTCCAGAATGTCTCGAATTCATGGGTACCCAACGAACGGGTTCGTTTAATTTTTCGAATTTTGAACCTTAGAAAAAATATTATTTCCATTATTTAAATTCGTTCTTCGCCTGTGATCACTCTGCGTTGCTCTGACTTCTTGAAAAATTTGAATCATCTTGCAATATCATCGTCTCTGATTTTATCACTGAGAAAAGTTGCTCGTGCTCCGGAAGATTTATCACTCTGAGATCCAGGCGTATTTTCCAAGGAAAATAAATTTGCCTTAGAAAATATTTTAAAATCATCTTGCACTTTTGAAAACTTGCCTTAGAAAACTTTTATTTCATCTGCCAGTGGAGAGAAATTTCTATCAACTTCATTTGGAAAATTTTATTCATTCCCGGCACGTCTCACTTCATTTGTGTTTCACTCCACACTTAGGAAATATTCCAACGCCTTCAAGATATTTTAAAATCACCTTAGGCACCTAACACACTTTATTTTATTCTCAACGCCTTGAAATGCCTTTGAAAAATTTTCCAACACCTTATAACTCCCTTACTCTAGGCGCACACTTCACTTAGCATTTTATTTCACACCTTGGAATATTTTCTAACACTCACCACTTCCAACGCCTAGCAAGTTTGTTTTGACTTCACACGCCTTAGAAAATTTTCTAACACCTTATGACTCCCATCAACCTTTGGCGCCTAGCACACTTGAGAGGAAATTAAAAAAAAATCACGCCCAACATTCACCTTGGGCGCATTCTTGATGTGGAGGAGGATAACGCCTCACTTTACCTTGAATTCACCACGCCTAGATAACATTTTCACCTTACTTACCACCCTTATTCACCATTTACCATCCAAACTTGGGCGCATTTGAGCATGTCCACTGGATGACCTTTCAACTTCACTTTTTTGTCTTGACATGCACTAGTTTGGGCGCATTTTGCCTATGGAGGAGGACGAGATTCTTTGACCTTGTTGACTTTCTCTCCCCTTGAGCGCATTTTGATGTGTGTGAAGGATGAACTTTTCCAACGCCTCAAGAGTGACTCTTCAGCTTCCAAATTTCGTCTTCACATGCACAAGTTTGGGCGCATTTCACCCCTGCTACAGGATAAGCTTGCATTTTGGGCGCATTTTGCTCTTGCTGGTGGATGAAAACGTTTGACTTTGCTTTGACCACCTTGTCTTTTGGGCACATTTCACCCCTGCTACAGGATGGGCGCATTTTGGAGGGTGAGGCGGATTTCCATGCCTTAGAAACTTTTTCAACTTTTCCCTCTTTCTTTTTGGGCGCATTTCCTCATACCTGCAGGATAAAAAAATGTTGACTTTTGTTTGACTTTCCTGCCTTGGGCGCATTTTGCCCTGTGTGAAGGATGAACTCACATTTTCAAAAAATTTCTACGCCTCTAGCTGAGATGGGCGCATTTCCCTATGCCTGCTGGACGAGACTCCAGACTTAGACAAATTTTTATCATCCTTGCCAGCTTACGTGCCCTGCTATTTATAGTAAGCAAGGTTACCCCAAGTTTCCGGGACGGGGACGGCAGGGGACGGCGGGACGAGTCCCCAAGTTTCCGATTTTTGAGGCCAAAATTAGGGACGGCAGGGGACGGCTATACAAAAATATAGGGAAATTTTAAAAAATATAGGGAAATTTTAAATATTCAATACATAACATGAATAAGGCATGCATAATACACATTATAGAACATTAACATATAACATTTGTGTTCAACATTATGCCAATACTCAATACGCATTCAAAATTAACATACACGAATCATGAAACAACCTCCAAGTTATAATTTATAAACTTATATGATCAAAATGCCCAAAGGCTACATTGCTGCCATATAGTTTTAAAGTTTTAGTTTGCTATGAAAATCAAAATACAATATCGTATGTCAATAATGAATACAAATTTACAAAATAAACAAAGAGCACTGCTGCCCCTAATCATCTCTCATAACTGCATCAAAATCCGAGTCATCCTCTGAGTCACTGCCACCATAATGCTCCTCCTCAGCCAATGGGACCCCAACCAAGCCCTCAGCTGTCTCCTCCTCATCTATCTGAGCCGCGTCCTCGGGATCAATATCCCACCGTAGAGTTGGAGTCTGTCGATACTCTGGAGTCTGTCGATCCTGAAGCCGAAGAGCACTATGAACAGCCACTAGCTTCTCTGCTCGTCTAGAGGTAAGTCTATTCCTCTTGACAGAGTGGATAAAGCCATATGTAGACCAATTCCTCTCTGCAGCAGAGGAACTAGCAACCTGTGCAAGAAGGCGAGTGGCAAGTATCTTCAACTGTGGTGTATCTCTCCCATGATAGGTCCACCATCCAATAGGGTTCCCTTGAGCTAATATAGCTCTATCCAACCTCGCCTGTGGTTTGCTCAAGTTTGGGCCATTAAGATTAGCAAAGTCTAGAAATTGTGACCGAAGTATTGAAGCTTGCTCGGCTGGATAAATCTTTTCAATGGCCTTTGTGAACCCATCTAAAACCTCAGGATCATCACATGGAGGCACCCTACCATCCCTTGGTGCATACCATTTTGGATTTAGAGCAAAGGCAGCCATATGAAGCGGGGTGTTCATTGTATTCCACCTCAGCGTCACAATGGGCCTAATGTGTTGCTCATATAAATCCAAAGTGGGGTCCTTTGCGAAAATAACTTGCCTGATCTTCCCAAGCATAGTGTCAAATGTCTCATATATCTCTCCAAGACTAGGAGAGTCTGTATCAGCATATCTAATGACATCTACAATGGGCGAGATAAAGGAGCAAATATATCTGCAAAATGCAAACAAAAGGTTCAAAATAATTAGTTGACAAGTTATTTGACATGTTAGAAACTTCAAAAGTTGGAACATTGGACAATAAAATTAAAATATTAAAATCAGAAATTTAATATGAAAATCAGCCATCTAATATGTCTTACCTCACATTGGCCCACCAATCATCATCGAGGATCTTTTGCTTGATGCTCTTTCCTTGAGTGGAACTTGCATTAGGCCATCTAGTCCACTCAGCATTGACCATCATTAGTTGTAGAGGCTCATGCACCTCAAGCATCCTCTCCAATAGGATGAAGTAGGTGGCATATCTACATTCATTAATTCAATGATTCATTAAAATATAAAAATTTAAAACAAAATCAGATTATGAATACAAATTGAAAGTGAAACAAAATGAAGTAAATGGCATACCTTGTATCAACAGGTTTGAGAAACTCCTTCTTTGAAAATGTCCTGAAAAGAGCAAGTGAGGTGTGGTGGTTGCAAATGAACATTTGAATTTCTCTAGCTTCTTCCACCGTTTTCTTCACCCAATCCATCTTCCCTATGTCTTTCAATGCATTGTTCAATGCATGAACACAACATGGGGTCCAAAATATATGCCTGTAAGTACCCTCCACCATCAATCCAGCCGATTTGCACACACGTGCTGAATCGGTGATCACCTGCACCACATTTGCAGCCCCAACCTCCTCTATGGCATCTCTCAAAATGGAAAATTGGAAGTCAGCATCCTTACGTTTTCCTGAACAATCTACGGCTCGAAGAAAATAAGAACCAGCAGGGCATGTGACTATGACATTGATGAGTGGCCGACGTCTACAATCAGTCCACCCATCCATCACTATAGAGCACCCCGTCCTCATCCATGTTTGCCTCATCTCCTCCATTAACACATTACCTTTGGAGTACTCTTTGTCTAGGAGGGTGGTGCGTAGCTTATGATCTCCAGGGGGTACAAATGAAGGACCAACAACGACTAAGTCTTTCACCATTTGTTTGAAATAAGAGGAACGGGCCACATGAAATGGAATGGCATGGGCAAAAAAGAATTTGGCAATGGAGGATTCACAGTTTTCTCGTGCTTGGTTTTGAAACATGGACTCAACTAAGGCTCCCTTATCACCACCAATCACCTTCCTCTTTCCTCTTAAGATAACACTACTACCAACCGTGGAAGGACTAGGAGTAGGAGTAGGCATAGACGATTGTGAACTTGGGAAAGAAGGAGACCTGGTTTGAACCCCACCATCACACTCCATTTGAATTGTTTGGCACTCTATAAATAGTGCATCTGTCAATGCAGGACACGTTCTAACTCCATGGCCCACCTCACCCAAAAAATGAGAGCTAACTCTAGTGTAGCTGCCCCTAAACTCCTTTTCACAAACATGGCACAACCAAACCCTACTCCCCCCTGAATTTTTTTGTCTTTCACCCATGGCTGTCACAAATTGAAGGAATGGTTTTTTTTGTCTATTGGGTGTTTGGCATAGTCCTTCATAGTTTTGGAATTGGTTGATGAATGATGGTGTTGGGTAGGGGTTATTCTTATTTGCTCTCTAGTTTGCCTTCTAGCTTGCATTTCAACTTCACTATCACTCCCACCTTCACTGTTGCTCATATTTTTTGTTTTTAGAATGCAAGTGTTGACTGAAAATGAACAAAATAAAAAAAAATCAGACTATGCAAACTTCATATTTTGCAAAAAAAATGAAAAAAAAAGAATGGTGAAAGAAAATGCATACCTTTTTTGATGGATTTTCACTCCCAGCAACACTCTTTCAACCTCCTCTCCTCCAAACAGCTGCTCCTTCTCCTTCAATGGCTGCAATTTTTTTTCTTCTCAAACCCTTGGCTCCCTACACAAACAAAATGAAAATAATGAACTTTTAGAGGCCTCCTTTCATTCTTAAGAGAGCAAAATATGGTGGGGCCCACGTATGCCACATAGGCAGGGTTATATTTTTTAATTTTTTGCTTTTTTTTTTAAGTTTACGAACGCAGTGGACGCGTCGGCCGCCCCTCGGAGGAGGATCTTTGCTCACTGCCCCCTACCGCCGGACCTAGTCGGCCCCTACTCCTTTCGTCACCTCGCCCCCATCCCCGGACATTTCCGGAAGTTTTTCAAAAAGGGGACGGTCCCCCGCCCCAGCCGGCCCCCTCGGTATTCGGACGCCCCTAACGTGATCTGGAAAGTTTTGGGACGCTGGCCCCTGCAACCCCTCGCCTTTTCTTGTAAATGGTGGTATGCGCTTGGAGGTGAAAGTAAAAAGATGTGATGGTTTGAAGCGCACCGTTGAGAGGTTGGATTAAGGCACTTAGTCCACCTACTTTACAAGATGCAATTAAGAAGGTAAGAAATATGGAGTTCTCTTCTTCAAAGAATAAATTTCAGTCTAGAGGGTTCCTACCTAGGAAGGACAAGGACAAAAAACATTTTCAGAAGGATTCCAATCAGTCCAAGAATATGCCATCAAGATTGGATAGTGATCAGCTCAAGGATCTTAGGAGGAAGAAATTGTGCTTCCAATGTAGAGAGCCATGGGACCCAACACATAAATGTGCTGTTAAGGCAAAAGTAAAACAAATTGAGTACTTTTCAGCTGATGAATCAGCTTCGAAAAATTCAGATCAGCAAGCTGATTCGAAGGAAAGTGATAGTGAAAGCTCATCCAATGGGCCCAAAAAAGAGCAAGGAGGTAATGGTGTAATTGCCCGACTATCTAGCTTTCAAAAATTTGGATCTTTTAGAGTTATTGGGGTGTCATGTGGGCAGCATATGTGACTCTTATTGACACAGGTGCTACTCTTAACTTTATTGATAAGAGTGTTGTAGCTAGAAGAGGCATCAAAATTGAAGATTGTGAAGGCTTCAAAGTGATAGTAGCTGATGGTTTCACTCTCATTTGCACCAGGAAAGTATCTAACTTGAGTATTCAGTTGGGTGAGTATGAGCTGAGAGATGACTTCTATTTGGTGAGCATAGGAGATATAGATATGGTCCTCGGTATGCAGTGGCTTCGTTCCACTAGGAAGTTCTACATGAATTTACAAACAATGGAAATGAAGTTTGATGCAAGTGGCAAGACAATCACACTTAGAGGTATGTCAAATGGTGGACCATATACAGTCTCTTTCAAGAGGATGGAGAGGCTTATTAGATAGGATCAGGTAGAGTGGGCAACATAATGTATTATCATGCCTACAATTACAGAGCAGCCAAAGAGAGACTATCATCATGATGTAGAGGTCTTGATGTCTAAGCATAGTGTAGTTTTCGAGAGTATACCTCTAGGGATACCTCCTGATAGGGGCATGGAGAATGTCATAGGGCTTGAGGAGGGGGCAAAACTGGTGATTACTACACCTTATAGACATCCTAAGTGGCATAAGGATGAGATAGAAAAGGCAATTAAGGAGTTGATTGATATGGGGCATATTAGACAAAGCAAGAGCCCTTTGGCTTCTTTTGTGATTTTGGTTAAGAAGGATGGAACAATACACATGTGCATTGGTTACAAGGCATTGAACAAAAAAACAATTAAGAAAATGTATCCTATTCCTTGGATTGATGAGTTGATTGATGAGCTACATGGAGCTTGCAATTTTTCTAAAATTGATTTGAGGTAAGGTTACCATCAAATACAAGTTAGAGAGGAGGATGTGGTGAAGACGACATTCGGGTGCCATTATGGTCATTTTGAGTTTTTGGTGACGTCCTTTGGCTTAACCAATCCCCCAACTACTTTTTAGTCTTGATATCTTTAATTTTCAACAAGACTTGGGAGGAGCATATGAGACATCTTGATGAGGTGTTGAGTATTTTAGAGAGGGAATCGCTTTATGCCAAGGAAAGTAAATGTGAATTTGGGATGACAAAGCTTCTTTACCTTTGTCATATTATTAGCTCTAAGGAGGTTAGATTTGATCCTGAAAGGATCAAAGCGATTGTTGATTGGCCTCTACCTATGAATCTCCCAGAGCTTAAGGGGTTCTTTGGTTTATGTGGGTTCTACAGGAGATTTGTCAAAGGTTTTTTGTAGGTAGTAGCACCTCTTATAGACTTGACTAAGAAGGGGGCTTTTAGTTGGTTAGATGCAACACAATGATGCTTTGACCATTTCAAACAGATTATGTGCACTTGCCCAATTTGGGCTATTTCGGATTTCTCCCAACCTTTCAAGTTGGAGTGCGACGCCTCAGGAGAGGGAATATGTGCTGTCTTGATTTAAAACAAGCATCCAATTGCTTTTTAGAGAAGGGAGTTAAGAAGGGCTGAATGGAGATATTCCATTTATGATAAGGAGATGTTGACCATTATGCATGCTTTGGTCAAATTTACACCTTACTTAGTAGGAGGAAGATTTATAGTTAAAACAAATCATAACAGTCTCAAATACTTCTTGAATCAGAGAGACCTTAATGATAAACAACAAAAATGGGTGAGTAGGCTTCAAGCATATGACTTTGACATTGTGTATGTCAAAGGGAAGAAAAATATTGTGGCTGATGCATCGTCTAGGATACCTCATTTGTACTCTTTGGTGGAGATTAGTGATGATTGGAGGGAGCTAATTTCAACAAAATATGCTAAGGAATCTTGGGCTACAAGTATCATTGAGGGTACTACACACGATGACAGGTATCGATGGTTAATGAGTTGATTATGTATAAGGGAAGAATTTATTTAGTACCCAATTCAAAGCTTTAGGCAAAAATTTTGAGGGCTTTCCATGATGTTTTGATGGTTGGACACCTAGGGTTCATTAAAACATACAGGCAGATCTAAGAGAGATTTACTTGGAAAGGGCTTAAAAATGAAGTCCTTAAGTATGTTAGAGAGTGCCCTACATGCCAATAAAACAAGGACGAGCACATCTATTCGGTTGGATTGTTGTAGCCCTTGCCCATTCCTAATTAGAAATGGGAATGTATTTCCATGGATTTTATCATAGGATTACCAAAGGTTTAGGGTAAAGATTCTGTATTTGTGGTTGTTGATGGATTAACAAAATTTGTCCATTTCCTTGCTATTTCAGCAACATATGCAACAATTTAGGTGGCTGATTTTTTTTTCAGAGAGATTTTCAAACTTCGTGGGATGCCTAGAAGCATTGTTAGTGACAGGGACAACAAATTCCCAAGTTTTTTTGGCAGGAACTCTTCAAATTGAGTGGGATTGAACTCACTCCTAGTACTAGTTATCACCCACAGACAGATGGGTAGTGAGAGATAGTAAACAAATGGGTGGAAGGGTACATCAGGAATTATATTTCAGGGCAGCAGAAGGCTTGGATGAGATGGTTATACCTAGTGGAATACTTTTACAATTCTACTTACCACATGTCAATCAGGATGCCACCATTCATGGTGCTTTATGGTTATGAAGCTCCAAGCTTCATTGATTTACTATTTGGGAACAACAGACTACCTAAGGCCAAAGATTTGTTATAGGAAATTCTGAACATAATGGAGTCTCTGAAAGAAAACTTACATCAGGTACAAAATCAATAGAAGTTATATGCTGACAATAGAGTACCTAAGGCTAGAGATATGTTACAGGAAAGTTAGAACATAATGAAGTCTTCAAAGGAAAACTTATCTATTTGGGGACAACAAAGAACCTAAGGCTAGAGATTTGATATAGGAAAGTCAGAACATAATGAAGTCTTTGAAGGAAAACTTACATTAGGCACAAAATCAGTAGAAGCTATATGTTGACCAGCATCATTCAGAGCATAGGTTCGAGGTTAGTGACATGGTATACTTAAGGTTATAGCCCTACGGGCAATCCACACTCGAGAGTGGGTAGGAAAAACTTAAGCCATGGTTTTATCGTCTCTTTCGAGTCTCCAAGAGGATTGGAGAAGTGGCTTATGAGTTGGAATTACCGACAAACAATAGAGTTCACAATGTTTTTCATGTATCTTGCCTCAAAAAGGCACCAGGTCATAATGTAGTTCCCTCTTCCGATTTACCACCATTGGACGAAGAAGGGAAACCTGTTCTCATACTTGAGGGTATTATTGACATTAGGGAGTGTACTTTTAGGAGGGCTATCAGGGCGTGCTTTGTGAAGTGGAAAAATTTGCTGGTTGAGAATGCTACCTAGGAGAATGAGCAGATTTTGCAGCATCCAGAGTTGAAATTGCTTGGCGACAAGCAAGTTTGGGCAGGGAGGACTGTAATGTCCCTTCTCAAATTGTAGTTGGCAATATAATATTTTAATTTGACGCTAATGTTTTTAAGTTAAATTTAATATTTAACTTAGCGTAAATTAAAATATTATTAAAAGGGAGTCATAAGGGTTTTTTCAAAAAAAAAGAAAAAATAATATTTTATGTTGGGGGGTTTAAAGTGACTTCAATTTTAAATTAAAAGATTTAAAATAAAAAGGTGAATTTCAAGATTTAGGTGGGAGTTGCGATTGGAGGTGTTGGTGTTTTTTCCAGCCAAACCTTGAAAATCCTCTAAAGGATAGCCAATCCTTATGCTTAAGAACTTCAAGATTAGTGGCCAACGAACATGAGATGGATTTTACACTTTTCTCCCTTGGACTTCAGGCTCTGCAAAACCTAGGAGGGTGATCCTATGTGACACTGGATGTAGATATTTAACCTATGATGTAACATAGTGTAAAGCAGATAAACTTCATACAATGCAACAAGAGTGTGTTTGATTGTCCCCAATAATGGTACGCCCCTTGTTCTCATTCCACTACAGGCATGAAGTTGAGACACAAAATAACCATAAAACTAAAGCATTAAAAGGTTGTTTGTATTTGAAGATTGTTTTTAGGATGGGGAAAGACAACCGTACAAGATCATTGCCTACCTTGGGCTACAGAGTCACATATCATACACATCATATCATAGTACTATAACATAATCTTGATGACCTTCAAGCTTCCATCACATTATGACAGAAAGGTCTATGTAAGCCTGTCATGAAATCCTACTTAGCAATCCACCTGAAAATACAATACCCTCATTACCTACTTGCAAGCAATTACACCACTCCTTGAATGGAAAGCAAACAAATAGATAACTCAAACAGTAAATGTGTTTGAAGAACCTCAATAACCTTGTTATTTCAATTCAAAAGGTGTTACATCCTAGACATGGAACAATCACATAACAATATGCATTCATATCTGTGCATTCAAGTTACAGGAGCACTACAATATATGAATTTACAATATATGGACCTTTACCCTTAGCATTCAACAATTACAATACATAGCCTCTTTCATGGCCAAAACCTAAAGCTAAAAGCCTTCCCAGAAATTAGAACCTTGTGCATTTGGCCATGAATTCCTTCTTATAGAAACGTAGGAGCAAAACAAGCATTAGGCCCAAATGTACATATGTCCAAATCCTATTTGATCGTGTAGTTACATTTTCATTCAAGGGAGGGAGAAAAACACGGGACAAAACAATCTATATTTGTTGATGAAGATTTTTTTCCGACTTGCAAAAGGCATCATTGTTGTTGTAACAACTCAT